>SNQJ01S0045596.1:58113-72833 GCA_010110895.2 Picea sitchensis
ATGAGGGTGATCTGTTGACCAAGTAACATGCAGTACGCACTACCTCTGCCCATAATTATTTCCCTAGCTCGGCACCACTAAGCATGCACCTTGCTTTTTCCATCAACATCCTGTTCATCCTTTCTGCAACTCCATTCTACTGAGGTGTATATGGAGTAGTCTTCTGCCTTGATATACCACACTTCTTACATAATTATTCAAATTCATTCCTGCAGAACTCTCCGCCATTATCTGTCCTTAGCACCTTAATTCTTTTCTTTGTTTGATTCTCAACAAGATCCTTAAACTTTTTAAACCTATCAAAGACTTCGGATTTATTCCCGAGGAAATATATCCAAGTATTCCTCGAGAAGTCATCTATAAATGAGATATAGTACATAGATTTTCCCAATGATGGGACCGACACAAGTCCAAAAACATCATTGTGAAATAGTTGTAAGATTCCTTCTGCCCTCTTTGCACTAGAGGGGAATCTTACCCTATTCTTCTTCCCATATAGACAATGTTCACAGAAATCAAAATCCAGAGATAATTTAGACATACCTTCAACCATACCTTTACCATGTAGTAGTCAAAGACCCTTCTCTCCGATATGCCTTAGTATTTGATGCCACAGCATAACCTTTTCTCCAGAGATTGTAGGAGTTCTTTCTTCTTCAATTCCAATATCAGGAACAATGGAACTATTACACCCATCACTAATAGTGCTTCCTTCCAGATTATACAGAGTTCCAAACCGAACTCCTTTCAACAACACCATTTCTCCTCGAACCATCCTACAGGTTTCCTTTTCAAATACTATTTTTACCCCTGCATCATCCATTTTGATTACAAAAATCAAATTTCTAGCCAAACCTGGGATGTGAAGAACACCAGATAGTGTTCTAATCCTTCCATCTATGAGCCTCAACTTGATTTTTCCTGGTCCTATGATTCTAGTTGTTGAATCATCACCTAAGAAAACATTACCTCCATCATACCTTTCATATTCGTAGAACCACTCCCTGTGGGGAGTCATATGAAAGGATTCCCCAGAGTCAACCAACTATTCCTCATGATCTGCATGTGTGCTTGAAGAAGCCAAGTACACATCCCCTCCTTCCTTGGAGGTATTTTCTTCTGTAGAATGAGATTCTTCAGATCCCTTCTTTTTCTCAACCTTGGATCTACACTGCTTCTTGTAGTGCCCTTATTTTCCACATCTCCAACATACCCTTACAAACTTTCTGGGAGATTTAGATCTACCCTTAGACTTAGATCTCCCACTTGAGAAATTAGATCTATTTCTTTCCTGGGAACGTCCTCTTGCAAATAATGCCTCTGCTCTCTGTCCTTCCATATTCTTCCATCGCATCTCCTCCGACAACAAGAATGAGACCACTTCATCAAAATTCAAGGTAGTTGTATTACTACCTATGGCCACAACCAGACTATCCTAGGATTCTGGTAAAGAACACAGTAAACTAATACATTTATCTTCATTTGAAATTTTAATCTCAACATATACTAACTGACTTACCATAGTATTGAAGGCGTTCAAATTCTCTGCCACCAAGTCTCCATCTCTCATCTTCAGGTTATGCAACTTCTTTCTCAGGAATAGTTTATTTACCAGGGACTTAAACTGATACAACTTTTCCCATAAATCCTTGGTTGTAGCTTCATATGACACATTCAGTAATACTAAATTAGAGAGACACAGTCGGATTGTGCTTTTTGTCTTCCGATCCAACTTTTTCCAGTCATCTGCTGAAGTTCTTGTAGGTGCAGTACTTGGATCTACCATGATCCACTGATCTCTATCCACCAAAAAATCTTCCATATTGAGCATCCACAACTCAAAAAATTTCCCATTAAACTTCTCGATCTCCATCTTCAAATTGCTTGCAATTTCTTTTCACCTGAAAAATCAATACCGCGGATCTCCCACTGTAATAAGGCATATCAGAGTCCCGAGACAAACCCTTGACCACAAAGGCATCCCCTTGAAGCCAACAAAACTTTGATACCACATGTATATTTTAACCTTGTACAATATCTACTGCAAATAGATATTCAGTAAAAGAACAGAAAATATACAATTGCAAATACAAACATTACATAGAGATTTTCCCCCTGGAAACCCAAACTGGTAAAACCAACATATTCTATATTCATTCATGTGTGATACATTTTTTACAATAAAATATACATATAAGAACCAACAACATCCAAAACCCTAACCCAATGACCTGGATTATTCCACAACCCCAATTCCTTAACCGAAAATAGAAAACCATAGACAAAAAATGTGTGCCGAAAAACCACTTAAATATGTGACATGTTTCCTGAGGCACATGACATGTTTCTCAAGGCATGTGACACGTTTCCCAAGGAATAATTGTTTTTCTCGGGGGCACTACCCTCAAACCCCCTTGCGCGCCCAAAACTGCTCATGTAAAGAATATAACACATACCCAAAAGTATCGGGACATCATAACCTCACACACAGGGGTGCCTATGTATTGTCGAGTCAAGCACCCTATCGATCTGACCCCAGGTGCACCACTTCCCAATGGAGCGATCTATCGATGCTCTGTTATGGAGAATGATGAAATCAAGAGGTAGATTTAGGAGTTGTTGCAGAAAGTTCACATCCACCCAAGTTCATCGCCCTGTGGGAGCCCGATCATGTTGGTGCAGAAGAAGGATGGGACTTGGAGACTCTGTATTGACTATCAGGCACTGAACAAGATCACTTTCCGGAATAGGCACCCAATCCCATGGATTGATGAACTTCTGGACCAACTCAAAGGGGAGAAATATTTTAGCAAGATTGACTTGAAGTCCGGGTATCACCAGGTACCAAATGAATCGTCCGATGTATGGAAGACTGCCTTCAAAACCAAGGAGGGCCTTTTCAAATGGTTGGTCGTGCCTTTCGGGTTGACGAATGCTCCCGCAACCTTCATGAGGATGATGGAAGACATTTTACGACCATTCACTAATTCATTTGTAGTAGTGTACTTGGATGACATCTTGATCTTCATCCAGACTTGGGAAGAGCACCTCCACCATATCCGATAGGTCCTCCAAACACTACGAAAACACAAGTTGTGTGCCAATTTGGAGAAGTGCAATTTTGGCATGACCCAAGTTCAGTATATGGGATACATTATTGATGAACATGGGGTGCATGTGGATCCAACCAAGATCTAAGTCATTCGGGATTGGCCAGCCCTGACCACTCTAACAGAGCTTCGCAAATTTCTTGGACTTGCTAATTTCTACCGCAGGTTTGTGTTGGGATTCTCTCATATCACTTGGCCCTTGAGTCAAGTCACCAAGGGAGGAGCGAAAGAAAAATTATTTTGGTCAGAATCTCAATAGAAGGCGTTCATATAATTGAAACATCACCTCTGTTGTGCCCCAGTGCTCACATTACCAGACTTGCAACAACCATTTGAGATTGAGATATATGCCTCTGACTATGCTATTGGGGAAGTTCTTACTCAACAGGGACATCTAGTGGGATATCACAGTGTGACATTGTCTGACACAATCCAAAAGTATCCCACTTATGACAAAGAAATGTATTCCATTGTGCAGGCTTGCCGACAATGGAAGCATTACATTTTGGGGAAGGAAAATATCATCCACACAGACCACCGACCCCTGCAGTTAGTGCAGACACAAGGGAAGTTGCAGAACGATCGCCATCAGAAGTGGTCCACATATATGCAATAGTTTCATTTGAACATTAAGTACAAGAAGGGTAGCACCAATAATGTTGCAGACTGCCTCTGTTGGCCACCGATCGTGGTGATAACCACCGTGCTCAAATCTTGTGGGCACGAGACTTCTAATTGGCCTCTTCTCTATAAGAGAGATCTAGATTTTGGCAACACATACAAGACAGTCTTGGAGGGTAACCGAATTCCAAACTTTCATCTCCAAGATGCACTACTATGTCGCCTAGGACACCTTTGTGTTCCTTCGAGCGAGCATGCCAAGATGATTTGGAAAGCGCACTATAGTCAGGTCATTGGGTATTTCAGGGTCGAGAAAACAGTGGAAATACTGCAGAAATATTTCTATTGGCCAAATATTCGACAGGATGTTGGGAAGTACATTAGATCCTGCATTTCCTGCTCCAATTCCAAACTGACCATCAAGAAGCAAGGCCTCTATACTCTGTTTCCTACCCCCAGTCGACCTTGGGAATCCATCTCCATGGATTACATGTTGGGCCTTCCTTCTACTAAGCATGGAAACGACTATGTTTTTGTGTTGGTCGACATATTCTCGAAGATGGCCATTATGGCGGCCTACAAGAAGAATATCCTAGTAGAATCCACTTCTAAACTCTTCTTTGAACGAGTGTGAGTACACTTTGGGATCCCACAGTCTATCATATTAGATTTGGACAACAGGTTCCTCAGTACATTTTTGTCTAGCCTCTGGTCAATGCTGGACACCAAGCTCACCAAGTCCATAGCTTCCCCCCAAAAAAATTGATGGCTAGAAAGAGGTCGTCAATAGGATGATCGTACAGATTTTGTGCATGTTCAACTCAAAGCATCCACGCACATGGGATGAGAGCCTCCCCTATATAAAACATAGCTATAACCGGGCCCTCTACAACTCATCCGACCACAACCCCTTTTAGGTGGGCTTGGGATTCCATCCACTATGTCCCATTGATGTAGCCATACCATTTGCAGCTACTCAAGATGCTTCGACTCATGTCCAGTCTAAAGCTTCCAAGGAGAACAACTTCATTGAGCGCATTCAACACATTCACCAACATGTTCATGACATGTTGGATAGAGCTAATGCTAAGTACAAGCAGCGACATGATCAACATTGGGTGCAACACAAATTCCAAGTGGGCGACAAAGTGTGGCTACATTTGCAGAAGGAGGGCCTTGTTGGACCCCACCACAAGCTTTGCCCACTCCGATATGGGCCATATACCATCACCAAGGTTGTAGGGGACTATTCCTTAGAGCTCAGTATCCCACCATTCCTTGTTCTGCACCCAGTGTTCAATGTGGACCGCCTTCGGCCTTACCTTCCACATCTATTGGACACATCCGACATGGCAGAACAACTCACACCAACAGAGTTAAACCCAAACTGCATGGAACAAGCCACAACTGATCGAATTATGGACACACAGATCAACAACACCCGCCAGTAGAGGATCCAAATATACCAAGTTGTCAAAGCAGTCCAACTCCTTCACCAGGGAAAGTGGCTCACCAGGGACCAAGTTCAGAAGAAGTTTCCTCATCTCATGGAGGAACTCAACACAATGGGGACCATTTCTTCCTAAGGGGGAAGGAATGATATAGGTGGATATTGGTGGTCACTTTCCTATTCCACTTGGACCCCCACCATTGTTTCTTTCAGTTTTTCAGTTTCCTTAATTGTAGCACAATTTACTATTTTTGGCATTTTTTCGGGTCCTGAACTTTCGGGGCCATTTTGAGGCCCTAAACGACGTTTTTTGGGAATCAACCAATCAATGAATATTAGTTTGTTCTATTCCATGACATTCACTGTCAGAAGTTGTATTCCTCGGATTGATATTTCTAACGATGTATCATCTGCATCAAGCGAAGATAATATGCCAATATTACGACCTCGAGAACTTGATGTACCAATTTACCCCAACAGGGCCCATATTCTGGCATTTCATCTCCTAGGGTTAGGTTTGTGGATGTTTAGCGTTTCCATTGTTTCTCAATAACATATAGGCCTTCGAGCCTCATTGTAACATAGATTTCATAGGCCTATAGCCGCCACATCTCTTCTCAGGGATAAGCTACCAGCGCCCTAGCTAGTTAATTTCTATTATGTCTGTAAACAAATTTCAGTTCTTTGATATTAATGAACTGAAGTGTTATTTTTGTTGCATCTTTGTATTCATGGTTATTTGTGTATATTTTTGTGTTCCTACATAAATTTAGGTCAATGGGTCACATGAACTTTGATAACCTTGTCAAAATCAACAGAATGGAAGCTGTGAAAGAAATGCCCAAGATTTCAAAGCCAACAAACACTTTATGTGAGCATTGTCTACAAGGAAAGAAAACTGGGACCAAGTTCAAATCAAAAGAGTATTCCATGACAAAACCATTGGATATATTACACACTGACCTATGTGGACCTACAAGAACGAAGGGATTGAATGGAGAACAATATTTTGTGCTACTGGTTGATGACTACAGAAGAATGACTATAGTATTCTTTCTCAGGAAGAAGTCAGAGGAATTCAAACACTTCAAGATATACAAAGATATGGTTGAGACCGAGATGGATTTGAAAATCAAGTGTTTGAGATCATAAAATGGAGGAGAATTTACATCAAAGTAATTCATAGATTTCTGAGGTGAACATGGAATAAAAAGACAGTTCTCAACAACCAGGACACCTCAAAAAAATGGAGTTGTTGAAAGGAATAACATAACAATACGAGAAATGGACAAAACCATGTTGAAAGATTCCAAGTTAAGTGACATATTTTGGGCACAAGAAATACATACAATAGTTCACATCCTGAACAGAGGAATGATCAGAAGTAATAGTGATAAGACACCCTACACGTTATGGAAAGGAATACCAGAAAATGTGAAGATTTTCATATTATTTGGAAGCAAATGTTGTGTCAAAAGAGAAGATGGCAGGCTTGGAAAATTTGAATCCTGAGTTGATAGTGGCATATTAGTTGGGTATTCAAGCAAAAGAAAAGAATATAAATGCTTCAGTCCAAGACTCAAAAAAATTGTGGAAAGAATCAATGTAATGATTGACAAGATAGATGCACGGAAGGGAAAATAAGGTAGAAAAGATTAAGAAGAGCAAGATAATGAGGAAGATCCAAAAGAACAAGAAGTAGAAGAAGAAGCAAAAGAACATGAGAAACCAGAATAAAAACAAGAGGAATATGAGTAGCAGAGACCTCCTAAGACACCTAGCCGATGAGTACAAAAAAATCATCCACCATGATAGATTGTTGGGAATAAAGATGCAAGAGTTGAAACTTGAAGAAGAATACTTTCACCAGAACAACAACACCTAGCATTGTTATTTATAGCTGAACCAAACAGTTTTGAAGAGGCCAAAAAAGATGAACACTGGATCAAGGCTATGGATGAAGAATTGGATCAGATAGAGAAGAATGGCACATGAGAACTGGTTCTAACACCGAATAAAAAGAACGCCATTGGTACAAAGTGGGTTTTCTGAAAAAAAATAAACGAGGATGGACAGGTAACTAGAAACAAAGAAAGGTTAGTATGTAAAGGATACACTCATGTTGAAGCTATAGATTTTGAAGAGACCTTTCCCCAGTTTCCAGGATGGAAGCAATTAGATTGATCTTATCCTATGCCTGTTCCAAAAGAATCAAAGTGTATCAAATGGATGTAAAATCATCCTTTCTAAATGGGGAGTTAGAAGAATAAGTATACATCAAACAACTTGAACAATTTCTACTATCAGTAAAGGAAGACTATGTTTGTAGATTGAAGAAAGCATTGTATGGACTCAAATAGGCTCCTAGAGCATGGTATTCAAGATTGGACAGGTATCTACAACAACAAGGATTTAGGAGGACAATGTAGAAAACAATCTCTACATAAAAATGGACTGAGAAAGTATATTGATAATTGAAGTTTATGTAGATGACATCATCTTCGAAAGTGATAATGACATGATGAGTCATAAGTTTTCCAGAGATATGAAAAATGAGTTCGAAATGTATTTGCTCGGTGAGTTGAATTTTTTTGGGGGATTATAGATATGTTAACATGATAAAGGTATTTTCATCTCTCAAAGCAAGTATATCAAATAAATTATAAATAAGTTTGGAATGGAAGATTGCAAACCCGTGATCACTCCTATGCAGACCAATTGCAAGATAAGAAAGGATTATGATTATAAGGATGCAGATCATAGAATCTATAGATCAATGATCAACAACTTACTCTATGTGACATTTTCTAGACTGGATGTGATGCAGGAAGTAGGACAAGTTGAAAGGTTTCAAGCGACACCAAAGGAAACACATGTTATGGAAGTGAAGATGATATTCATATATTTCAAAGGAACATAAGAGTTTGGACTATTGTATCCAAAATGGAATGAACTATCTTTGGTTTCCTACACAGATGCATATTCGAAAGGTAGCATTGACGACATAAGTACAAGTGGATCATCCTTCTACTTAGGTGAGTGTTTGGTATCATGGTTGAGCAAGAAACAATCATCAATATGTTTGTCCACAACAAAAGAAAAATATATTGCAGCAACAACATGTTGCACTCAGGTTCTCTGGATGAAACAAACCTTGTAGGATATACAAGTGAAGTACAATGAGCCCATTTCAATACTACGTGACAACACCAATGCTATCAGTATCTCCAAGAATCCAGTGATGCATTCCAAGACAAAAAACATTCAAATCAAGTATCACTTTCTATGGGAACAAGATACAGAGAAGACATCAAGCTAGAGTATATTGAGACAAAAAAGTAGATTACGGATATCTTCACCAAACCTCTTTTGAGGGAGGCCTTTGAGTATATTCGACATAAACTTGGATTAGTTTCTTCACCATAGTGATCCACACAAAATTAGACACAATAAGACAGGGGGAGAGAAGTAAATAATATTTTGAATGTTTTTCATATACATCAAATATTTACATGAGGAAGCACCATGAAGAGAAAGTAGAGGCTTGTAGATAGGGGGAGAAACCCAAAGAAGAATTACCCTTTTCCATTGATTTCAAAGGGGGTGAGAAAGAATAGATGCATGGAAATAGAGAGAAAGAAAAAATTCATGGAGATGGGGGGAAATGATCACAGGGGGAGAATGAGCAGGAGCATGAGTGTTACCATGCCATCAATGTTTCCATCAATTATAAAGGGGGAGATTTTTGAAACATTGGTTGTCATTGATATCAAACATTGAAGAAGTTGGATATCCCCAAAGGTATGGTTATGGAACCCGTATTTGATAAAGGAAAATTTTCATGAAGGATAATGTAAATAAAGGGAACTCACTCATGGATGGTTATTCCTCGTCATGTCATTTTCAGTGATAGGTGGTATGCCACGTAATTCCTCATGGTTGAGGAGTTATGGCCTTGTGAAGTTAGAAGCCTTGAAGAATGGTCAAGGAACCCCTAGTTAGTTAAAAGTATTTAATGAAAGAGTAAAGTGGTTGTAACAAGAAATTCAAGAAGCCCCTAAGTTTAAGGAAATAGGTTACCCAACAAAAATTATAAATACACCTCAAGGAGTCATTCACAAGTACATTCACTCACTTATTATATTGAATATATTCTAGTGAACTAGTGATCTATTTGGCAAGTTTGTGATGACGAAATATGAGGTAGCGACAAGTGAGAAGTGTGAGAGTTTCGGGGTTGCAGAGGAGAGAGAAATTTTCTGAGGAAACCCTAGTTTAGTTTACCCCCGTGGGTTAGACTACTAGTGTCCCGCGAGGCATCCCTGCGGGTTGCATAGGGCTTTTCAAGCGAGGCCCCGCTAGAAAACAGGTCTTGGTCCCACAAGGACAAGACAGATCTAAGGAGGACAACTAGGTTCAGGCTGCAGTAAGGTTTGAAGGTACAATCGATTTGTGATACATTCTAACATGGTATGCTATAGGTTTCATGAGTAAAGGTATGCTTTTCTATGTATTTGTTTGAGGCTTGATTCATGTATGGTATTGCATATGCTTAAGGCATATCTTGGAGGCCTATTGGGCATAAGGCTATTATGGTTGAGATGATATATGTTTCAGAAATATTCTTGGTATTTGGTTTATGGATGTTATGGTTCTTTATTAGAAGCACATTTTGGTGATATTTTCTTGATATGCTTTCTTTGTATGTCATTGTGGTACATGGTACATGATTTGATTATGGTATGATTTATGCATTGATGCATAAGTTGGTACACAGTTGATGGATGATATGGTACAGGTTTTGGTATAGCACAGGTTTATGGTATAGTGATAGGTATAGGTTGATGGTACAGTGAAAGTGACAGGTTGATGTGACAGGTTACAGGTTAATATGATAGTGGCAGTGACAGTGGTAGTGATTATGGTAGTGACAGTTTGGTCTACACTTATATTTCAGGGCAGAAGGACAGGGTTTCATAGCCTCCTTTCGGTTGGTGTGGGAGAACACAAGGAGTTAGAGCTTCCTATAGGTTGGAGCTTAAGAATCATGGGGTTGTAGCTTCCTTCTAGTTGGAGCTAGAGAATTCATGGAGTTGTAGATTCCTTCAGGTTGGAGCCTGTAAATAGGGTGTCATAGCCTCCTTCCAGTTGTAGCTGGAGAATTGAGAAGTTGGTGCTTCCAATGAATGTATTCTTTTGAAATATAAGAAAAACATTTCGTGGTTTTCTCCCATTTGGGTTTCCACATAAATTCTGATGTACTGTGTTTTTGTGGACATCTATTATGCTATGTTGATTTATACTTCTCATTTTATATTGATGATATACTGTTGATGATGTTAATGATTACATATTGTGGTTACAAAGTGATAATAAAGTGCTCATACTTATTCACCCCCCCCGCTTAGTATTCCAACACCTTAAAACATATTAAATGATCAAAAAAGTTTTTTTGGGGAAGGAATGAATAAAGATATTGCAAAATTTGTAAGAGAATGTTAGGTTTTCCAAATAAATGAAGGAGAGGTAGCAAAATCTCTAGGGTTACTTCAAACTTTACACATACCTAATCAAATATGGGAAGAGATATCAATGGACTTCATTATAGGTTTACCAAAATCAAAAGATAAGGATGCCATTTTTATGGTTGTGGATATACTCACAAAATATGCACATTTATATGGAATTCAAAGTACATATATAGAAATCCAAGTGGCAGAAGTGTCCATGAAGAAAATTCATAGACTTCGTGGATTTCCTAAAGTGATAGTAAGTGACAGTGATCCAAAACTCACAGGAAACATTTGGAAAGAATTATGGAAGATGAGTGGAATGTCACTATCTATGAGTTCAACATACCATCCACAAACAAATGGTCAAGTAGAAATAGTTAACAAATGTTTAGAGGGTTATCTACATTGTTATCCTTAAAACAAGTAATCTCAATGGGTGAAGTGGCTCCCTATAGCATAATGGTGGTATAAGACCACCTATCACACATCTACTAAGATGTCCCCATTCAAATTCCTTTATGGATATTTAACTCCTAGTATCTCATATTTTTTTGCAGGACCAATCCAAAGTACATGCAATAGAGTCACATATGGAAAAAAACTAAAGAAACTTTAACAATTCTTAAGGAAAACCTTCAATTGGCGTAAAATAGGATGAAGCAACATGCAAATCAACATCGAAGTGAAATGCAATTTGACGAGGGTGATTAGGTATTTTTGAGACCACAACCTTATAAGCAGTCTAGTCTCAAACAAAAGAAGAATCATAAATTAGCTCCAAAATTTTATGGACCTTGTAATATTATTCGTAAGATTGGACTAGTGGTGTATGAGTTAGATTTTCCTTCTTCTCGCATTCATAAGGTTTTTCATGTATCTTTCCTAAAAACAGTTTTGGGACAAACAATGTCAGTGCAAACAAAACTTCCAGAAATAGACGAAGAAAGGGAAGTTGATTCATGAACCATAAAAATTTATAGATCAACGTTCTCTATCTCTTCATAATTGAACCATTATGGAGTACCTAATCAAGTGGAATAATGTGCCTCCATAAGAATCTACATGGGAAAATGAGTAGTTTATGAAGAAACACCATTAATTACAAGATTTGAGAGCAAAGTTTTTTTAAAGAGGAGAGATATGTTAAGGCCCCTAAGGCCCCTAGGTTAAGGCCCTAATACTCATTCATTATTATTTTATTAGTTATTGTTTGATTGGCTTAGTGGTAGGCTACATCATGCTAACTGTATCTCTTATTTATAATAAATGAGATCCATTTGTATAGTCATATTGTCTTGTGCATTGGATATATTGTAAAAGGAGTTTTACCCCTCGAAGTGGATCATTATTCATTGATTGTTTTGGAGTTTGGTTCATAACCTTCTTCTAGCTTGTAACTTTCATATTTATGTTTCACATTTTCCTACTATAGTCCTTCTTTTACCTATAAGCAACGTCCATCTAAAATAAGATCTTCCAAAATTTTGTTCTTCAAATCTAATGTGCACATGCTAATGGTTGTAGCTTGCATTGCATGTATTATTTCATCAAGTGCATTTGCAACCTTGTTCTATTTCATGTTGATATGTTTAATATTGAAATCATATTCACTAATAAATTCCAAACATCTTGGTCGCCTCATATTCAAATTTTGTCGTTCAAATAAATATTTTATACCACGTATTCTTAACTCAAATTTTCTCCCCATTAAAAAATGTCTCCACATCTTCAGTGCTTTAACTATGGAAACAAACTCTAAGTCATGTGTGACATAACTCTTTTGATGCTCATTTATGTTTCTATATTCATAACAAATCACATTCCCATTCTGAGTAAGAACTCCACCAATTCCCTCTTTGCAAGAATCTGTACATACCACAAAATCTTTAGTTGGATCAACAATATTTCAAAATGGGTGCACTAGTGAGAAATTCCTTTAACAACTGGAAACTTTCTTCACATTTCAGTCTCAATTCAAATTTAATTATTTTCTTCTATAAATAGGTAATTGGATGTGCAATTTTGGAAAATATTTCTATGAACCTTCTATAATGCCCAACAAGCCCCATGAATGAACTTACCTTTGATATGTTCTTAGGTGTACACCATCCCCTAATAGTGTCAATCTTCTTTGGATCTACTATTTTTCCTTGGAAATTATGTGTCCCAAATAATGAATATGTGTTTGATAAAAGGAACATTTTCTTAACGTAACATCAAGTTGATTCCTTCTTATCACTTGTAGTACCAACCTCAACTGCTCTTCATACTTTTCCTCTGATTTTGAGTGAATAAGAATGTCATCTAAGAATACAATGACAAACTTGTCCAAATTTTTCCTAAATATTCCATTCATTAAAAACATGAAGGTAGTTGGTGCATTTGTCAGACCAAATTGCACTACTACAAATTCATAGTGTCTGTATCCAGATCTAAAAGCCGTCTTACTAGTGTCTTCATATTTTATCCTTACTTAATGGTAGCATGATCACAAATCTATCTTTAAGAAGATATTTTATTCTCTTAGTTGATTAAATAAGTCATTGATTCTAGGTAGATGGTATTTATTCCTCACAGTGACTTTGTTCATTTCTCTAAAATCAATGCATAGCCTCAAAGTTACATCTTTGTTGTTTACAAAGGGTATTGGTGTTCCCCAAGAAGAGACACTTGGGTGTATATACCCCTTCTTTAATAATTCTTTGAATTGATTTTGCAGATCCTTCAATTATGGTGTACTCATTATATATGGAGTCTTAGAAACTGGGGCAGCTCTAGACACTAAATCAACAGAAAAATCAATGTCTCTTTTTGGTGGTAATCTTGGTATTTCCTCAAACACATTTACAAAATTTTGCAACACTGGAAAGTCCTCAAGACTTGGGATTTTACACTTGGCTAGCTCTTCCACATGAGTTGCATACAATTGAAATCCTTTCCTAAAACATCTCTTCAACTGTAAGGATGAAATTTATCTTACAGAAATAGGTCTTGGAATTATTTTCGTTGTCCTCTTCTTTCTTCTTCATTAAGACAAGTAGAATCCTCGTTATGACAATCTAGAACATGACGATGTATATCCAACCAATCCATTTTAATGAGGAAATCATATCAACCAAGTGGTATTATTTCTAGGTCTGCAATAGTGCTAACACTATTCATATATAATGGACATCCTTTTATAATCTCATTAATTTTCCTTTTAGTCCTAGTAGCCAATTGAACCAACCATGATTTCCCATGCTTACTTATTTTCAAATGAAATCTTTCAACTAGATTAGGGGTAATGTAACTACAACTTGTTCATGAATCAATCTAAATTTCTATAATTTGATTGGAAATCTCACCTTCAACCTCAATCAATTTTGACTAATGGTATACCTACCAATTTTCCAAGGTTGAATATATTCTTGGAATGTTCCTGCCCATATCTTCGATTGTAGTTTTCTCCTGGATATGGTGCATATTCATCATCATGCCTTCCTTATGAGGAAAATCCCTATACAAATGGTCCCCTTCACATCCCTGACATTTGATTGATTGCCTTTCCCTTTTCCCCAAACATCCTGCCATCTAGTATCCACTTTGAGCTAGCTAGCTTTGATAATATGTGCTAGCGTTGTTGCTAAAGAAAGGGTGTTTAAATACCTTCTTCCTATAATATCGCTTGTCCTTTTCATTATCTCTCCAATACTTTTGAAAATATGCTCTACCTTTGTTATAGTCATACACATATTTGACCTTATTAATTGTCTCTTCAAGAGTCTTAGGTTTTTCAAATTGAATCTTGTCTCTATAAAATGCAGGTAATCCACCTAAGAAACATTGTATTTTAACCGCGTTTTGCATGCGTGTTTGCCGCTGCGACTGGCCTTGCTGGAGGCTGACGGCCTGCTACAATGGCCCCAGATCTGAACGGCGAGAGAGGGAAAGCCCGATTGGAAGCATTCAAAGCGTTGGTTTGCCCGGCAGGACCCAAATCCAAGCCATCGCTCCCGTCCAAGTTTGTTAAGAGGATGGAGGAGA
>SNQJ01S0045597.1:0-13791 GCA_010110895.2 Picea sitchensis
GCTTTTTCTAGTATGACTCTTTATGGGTCTTTTTTGCTTCAGATGTTTAAGCTTGTTTAAATTATCTAGTTTACTTGTCAATTAGCTTTATAGGCTTCTGCATGTTTACAATCATGATTGATCACAATTTTGATTTAAGCCTACTTTCCCTCTTTGGGCAAGCAAACAATTATTGGTTTTTTTGCGCTCTTCTTGAAAAATCGTATGTTATATGGACTATTGAGGATAACAGCTATCTAAGTACATTTTGTTAATAGCTTAATAGAAAATTCATACTTACTTACAAAATAAAAACCAAGTATCATGTTTTTTAAGTTTATTAGAATACCAAGCGTTCATTTTAGACTCTATAGTTGCAGGATGTACTAGGACTTTTTGCTTGATGACATATGGAAGCATTGTATTTGGTATCTATTTGGCTTAAATTTTTTGGAAATGAAGTATGATGTAATCTTGATGTTAGCTCAACTACAACTTTATATAATATAATTTTTTTAGTTTCGATTTAAAAAAACAACAATACGCTAGTTAATTGGATTGATAATAAGATGTATATGGGAGGTATACAAGGAGGAAAAATTATTTGCAACTTAGGTCAACCGAACCAATAGTAAGGACTCCCAACTCTTAGAAAGTTACCCATAAATGCGTGAAGACACATCAACAAATTTAGGGAATCCCCCCCCCACACACACATTTATGTATGTAAGGGGGGGAAACTATCTACAACTCAGGTCAACCAAAAATATGGACTCCGAACTCTTAGAGAGCTACCCATAAATGCATGAAGACACATCACTGAATTTAGGGAAACCCTTGCCACTTGTAATAACCCATTTACTCGTTTCCTTGCATCCAAGGAAGACAAGCTCATAACCAATCAGAAGCAATTTTAAGTCTTACTCTAAGACTATAAGGGTGGTTTCAACCCATATCTATTTCTCCTGGAAAACTAGTATCCCATGTTGATCATTGCTAGAGCTTTACCAATAGAGGCATCAAGTGATTTCAAGTAACACCTTGCTTTAGCCCCATTCATAAAGCCAAGGATTATACCCAAGTGCACAAGGTTTATTAATCAAATTATAACTGAAGCCTCACTTTAAACATAAGTTAATAATAAAAGTGATTGGGCCTTTGTTATATAAAAGTGATATATATACAATATTGGAATACAAAATAATGCCTAGTGCTAGAACACTGCTACAAAACCATAAGCACACACAACATAACTCATATGTAGAGACTAATGCCTTGCTAAAGTGTTGTAGTTAAGTACACAATATTTGATCAAACTCGTTGTAAGTTGCAAACTAAATTGCAATGCTTAATTTATTTGTTTGTTATAAGGTTTAGTTGCATTGGTTAATTCCTTTGTTGTATTGATTTCTAAAATTCAAGGCAAATAAACCTAGAGCCATGGGACACCTTGAGGTAGTGATCGAACCTCTGGTTGCACCCAGAGAGATTATATTAAAAATATTCTTGTGACTCGTGCACACATAAGTGGATCAAAGCCCACCCCCATGTCCTTCAACTTTTCGCCTCTGAGGTGTAAGGAAGTCGGTGATCGAGTGTATTGTTAAGGCACTTCATTAGGTGAAGTCACTGGTTCAAAACCCTGGATTACCTTATGTGTTGTGAATGGTGCATTGTGGGCACACCTGGAGGTTATAGTCATAGAATTCAGATAACACGACCCTGTGTCACGTGAGTATGTGTCCGACTATTTGTTAATTCTACTACTCACAAAAAAAAATCAAGGCAAATAATGATTTAAAGAAAACATTGCTTTATAGTTACTTATGTTACAAAACATAAGTTATAATCTATTTCCTTGGAATAAGTTATAGTTGCAAAACATGTGTTTCTTCCTTAAAGGTCATAGGTTCAAGTTCATAGGGATGGATTATGTGCACCTTCATACACTAAGTAGTCAAATCGTTGCACCAAGGAAGTCCCATGTCCCACAAACAAGGGGTCTCACAGTGAATTTGACATCTAGCTAGATTATGACCTTAAGTTAGATTGTTATTATTAATTTCTTTACTAATTACAGGTTTCGAGCCCATTAATTAATTTTCACCTTCTCCTACCCACATTGGTTGATAGTTCTTTGAAGAAAATCCATCGTTATCACTCTACATGTGTGCTGCTATAATAAGTTACAACTACATTGATTAATTTATTTATCATTTATAAGCTACAAATGAATTGATTTATTAGTTTTCTAATTATAAATTATTGTTGTGTTATTTAATTTCTCGTCTTGAAATCCACATCGAAATATAGTAAATTTTAAAAATCCAACAACAAATAAATTATGTATTAATAATTTACTAGTTGTATGCTAAAATTGTGTTGATAATTTATGTGCCTTGTTAATTGCATTTCGAAGAAGGCTAAATGTTCTACAAATTTGAACTTTTCTATTTTTCCATCACCAAAATTCGACCATGCAATCTTTGCCAAAATTGTAAATTTGGATTGATAAAATTGTTGTTTTGAGTGCAAAAAATGGATTTGACACACTCAAATACCTCTATTGCAACCAAATTGTGGAATGTTAATATATGATATATGCAATTCTATCAATCCTAAATTATTTTGTTATGATCCAAGGGGGGGCATTTGATATAACCCCGGGGGGGGCGGCATATGTGTTGCTAAAGTCACATGTAATGTGTAAATATATATGTAATAGGGTTAGCCTAATAGTAAAGGGGCCTCATGTGTAGGTGTGAATAGGTATATATAGAGATAATGTATTCATTATTGTAGTCAGGTGAATTGGGGTGTATGAATGTAAATGGTTATTTGGAGGAGGTTCTCCTATTCTTTAACAAGTTATTGTATAGCTTATCTATCTTGGAGTTGTGCTCCACGCTCACATTCTGTACATAGTGTGTACTTCTATTATGTTATGATATTTTAAGCATTTGGTCCATTACATTTGGTATTAAAGCATCGGTCCTAAGGTTTTGTTTCTTCAAGAAAGTCATCGTGGAATTTTTTCCATAACTTTTTTTCTAGGCCATCTCAAACAACGAAACTTGGAGGTTATTTATAATGGATATCAGGGTATCCATGGTACAAATTTAAGCTTCCGGGTCGTCATAATTTTAGAGATACACCCTATGGAAGATAAGATTTTGGACTAGTCCTATAACTAGTCTCAAACATGCATTCCGGGTAAAAAATTGATATCTTCTTCAACAAGGATCCAAATTCAGCGAGACCCATTGCATTGGAAAGAGTACAATTCATAGTATTTATGGTACGAATTTTAGAATCTGGTATTAAATATTGGACATGTGACATTCTATACAAGTTCACTCTCCTAAAAAGGCCAAAAATCAACAAGGTTTGGGAAAGTTACCCTAACTTCCACTTGGCACATCCAATTTTAGTCAGACACGTGGCATTGTAGAGAAGATATTTCAAAGTACTATAGACCAAAATTTTAGACTCAAAAGGGTCGAAATTTCATAAATACATCAGAAGGAAGGTCGAACAGAAGGACATACTCTAAATCAAGGTTTCAAAGGAATGTTTACTTAAAACTATCATAACTTTTGATTGGGATGTTCGATTGAGCCGATTCAAAAGCCATTGGAAAGAGAAAACCTAGAAGATTATATTGAACAAGGATTATAACTGTTTGAGATAATTATTCCTAATATATTAAAGTTGTAAGTTGAGTTATGGGTTAGACCTCAAGTAAGAATCAACGACAATACCTAAATTTAGAGGAGATGGAGATAAAGATGAAATCAATCCTATGGAATGGTTGAGGTTGGTAAAGGAATATGGTATGGATCCTTCAGAGGCAAAAATATATTTTTCTGGTGAAGCTTGGAAGTGGTGGATGAGTATTGATTTTGATACTAGATGGAACATGACATGGGAAGAATTCGAAAAAATCTTATTAGATAAATGGATTATGGATACAAAAATGGAGGAAATGTATAGAATTCAAGACGAGTTAAAAGAAACAAAAGAAGAGATCAAGAAGAAGGGTGATGAAATATCTAAGATATGAGACCTTAATGAAGCATTCGTCAAGGAAGTTCAAAAATTAAAAAAGGGAAAGACTAGCAAAGGAAAGTGGGAAAATGATGAGTCAAGGGAAGATTTGAAAAAGAAAGATGAAGATATATGTAGATTATAAAACCATAATAAAAAACTATTGGATGATGTTAAGAGATTGAAAGAAGAAAAGAAGAATCATCAAAATCAAGAAGAAACAAGGATCTTGGATGAAGAATCTACCGATAGAATTAAAGAGGAAATTTGCAAGAAGGTTGAGGAGTCCCTAAAAACTGATGAGGTAAAATCACAAATGAAATCCAAAATTAAAGAAGGATGTCAGAATTTTATAAACGGGGTGACATTGCAACTTCAAAAGGAGAAAGAAGACAATATTCAAGAAGGGCACCAGAAGATACTTGAAGAATTTGAACTTCATCTAGAAGATGTACGTGCCAAATATGATGGTCTTATCTCTAAGGCTAGAGTAATCAAAGACCAAGCAAAGAGGATAGAGGATGTCATTGTCTCTGAACAGAAGATAGATGAAATGCATGTGCAGAGTGAAGGAAAATAGTCAAATGTGAAACCATATTGACACTGTCATTACCAGGAATCATTTCAAGGGAGACAAGAAGGTTGATATCAACATTATCAAGGAAGATGAGGGAGTACTTGTCAATATTCATGGAACAAAGTGTTGGCGCACTAGTGTAAGACCCTAGGTTCAAGTTATCTTAACCAACACAACCCTCCAGATATTGGCCTTTTCGGCATCACCTGCATGCAAGTGAAGTCTCACCTGAGGCATTTAATGGGGCTGCAGGAACCAATTTTCTATAGTAGTGAGGGAATGGGAGGTGATCATTCTATTCATTCTTACTTATCTGTTATGTGTGCGTTATTCTGTCTTTGTTCTTCATTGGTTACTTAGTGAATTCAGTTACATATTACCATTACACTTCATATTACAACATAAACCAAGTACTTGAGACATTCATATCCATTGCGCAATGATCACACAAAAGACAAATCTATTCTAACATATATCAAGAAAATATTCATGATCAATCACATAAAAGACAATAAACACACTAGTTAACGTGGTTCACCCAACTTTGGGCTACGTCCACAACTGTTGGCTTCTTTATTATGCTTTCGATAATTGTCTCAGGCTTGTGCATTGCACTTACAAAGATACATCATGTTATCTTTTCCTTCACCTAGCCTAGCCACTCTGCAGTGCAAGCCTCTATCTCTCTGCAACATCTCCCTAATATTAAGACATAGATGCAATAGTGATTTTGCAGAACATCCTTGTCGCTCTCCTCTTGAACAAAACCCCTATTCTCCTAACCCATTACATATTTCTATATGAATTCTAGGGCTTAAAACCCTACATTGCTCATTCCAAAACCCTATTACAATTCATGACAACTCAAGTTGACTTGTTGTTTAGACTGCTTCTCCTGCTTTTATGCCTGCATGCTGCTTTTGCCTTGTCGACAATTGGTCTTCCTGCTTTTATGCACCCTTCTGCTTTTAGTATGTTGAATTGCTATCCTTCCTTTTTGCCCGCTTTCTTTTCTTTATTTATTCTTTGCTTTATTCCTCTGCTTTATTCTTCTACTTTATTCCTCTCACTGTGCACTATACTCCTGAATGTGCTTCTACTACGCACTCCAGATCCTTATTTGTCTTCCTCTTCTTCTGCGCACATCTTCCATACTTAGGATTTTCATGAATATTATTTCCACTATGCCTGTCCAACACAAAGAATCACAAAACCATTATTCAACAAGATATTATCATAGACCAAAATCTACTACAAATTGGAGAAGCTTAAACAACAATACATGGAATCAAGGGAAATAAAATTATACAACAACTAGCCACCAAGGATTACGACCGAAAATAATTGATTTTGGATGGATGGATCATCATCAAATGAAAGAAGAAAGAAGCAACATAAGAAAATCATATTACTTCGTTTCATCACATGTGAAGCCTTTAATTGCGAAGCTCTGAGGACAAAGTTTTTTGAAGGAGGGTACTATGTTGTGACCCAAGGGAGGCATATATAGGGTTAAATGTATATGATATGACCCCAAGGGGGGGCATATATGGGGCTAAATGTACATGTAATGTGTAAATATATCTATAATAGGGTCGGTCTAATAGTAAAGGGGCTTCATGTGTAATTGTTAATAGGTATATATAGAGATCATGTATACATTATTGTAGTTAGGTGAATTGGGATATATGAATGTAATTGGTTATTTGGAGGAGGTTCTCCTATTCTTTAACGAGTTATTATATAACTTATCTATCTTGGAGTTGTGCTCCACGTTCACATTTTGTACATGGTGTGTACTTTTGTTCTGTTATGATATTTCAAGCATTTGGTTCATTACATATTCTTGCAAGATTTCAACTTAAAATAATCAATTTCGCTTCATGTTATTTTGAGTACCCGGAAAAAATTCATAGAACGTTTAAACTACAACTTTACATTATTTGATGAGCTTCTCCTTAGAGAATTCAAAGAATTTACATTTGCACGTAACACTTTTTAAAAATCCAACACACTCCACTTGTACAATATTATGTATAATATTTTATAATTTTATATTACCAATTGTAAGTTACAACAGTGATAAATTACATTGCATGGATTACTTTCTCCTTCATAATCCACAATGAGAAGTAGTGTTTTACATCCATGTATAATTGTCACTTTTTTCCTCCGCGTTGTTCAATTTTTGTTGCATTCATTAATTTTTTCTTCTATGATTCACATTGGCACATAATGCCTTAAAGATATCAAAGGTGTGTAACTCTATGTGTATATTGATACATGTTAATAGTTTATATGTGATAAGTCACAACTACATAAGAGTTATCTCTAGTAAATCACTTTGCCTAAGATTGAATATAGAGAATGAGTCTTCAACAAAGTTCTTCGAAAACAACCAGAGCCCTACACCAGCCACCATGGTTGTGGCTACTCTTCTACCCACCCTTCTATAAGTCTCTAGACTTATTTCGTAATTCCACATGAAGCACATTTATCCTTTACATTGCCTCAATGGCCTTAAAGATGCAACAAAGCAATTTCCTCTATCCCCGCGTTAGTGATAATGCCATGCTTAGAGTAAGACATTCTTCTGGCCATTTGTATGTTGACCCCTTCAAACATACCTCCTCTTTAGAGGAGTCTGGCACAAGTTCTTTGATTGCAAAAAGGGTCATGCCTTGTTCTAACAAGTCTTCGTGTTTTTCAAGCATCAAGGGCCATTACCTTCAAAATGGAATTGCCCACCCCTTATTCAAAGATTTTATAGCAACTTGTTATCATTGATCTTCTACCTTCCCCTTCTATAATTCTCTAGACATATTTTGTGATTCCACATGAAGCACATTGATCCTTCATGTTTCCTCATTGCCCTTGGAGATGCAACAAAACAACTTCCTCCATCTCTGCGTTAGTGGTAGTGCCATGCTTAGAGTAAGACCTTCTTTTGGTCATTTGGATGTTGACCCCTTCAACCATCCCTCCTCTTTAGAGGAGTCTGGCTCAAGTTATTTGATTGAAAAAAAGGTTATGCCTTGTTCTAACTAGTTTTCATGTTTGTCAAGCATGAAGGACACTACCCTCAAAATGGGACTGCCCAACCCTTATTCAAAGATGTTATCGCAACTTGTTATCACTATCTCCCAACGAGATGAGGATTGTTCATGGAAAAATCCCTTTTGGTTACAACTACTAAACTCAATCCTTTGGTTGTTAACCTTAAGGATAATTACATCAACTCACACTAGCTGATTTGCCACTTCAACAATCTTTGGCCAAAGTCTACCTATGTTTACCCTTAGATTTTATGCTCGTTGAAATCAATTGAATTTAGATATTTTTTTATCAATCCTTGTGTCAAAGGCTTCTTCTTTGTTGATTTTTTGAAAATTAGAGAGCAAGATGAGGCCTTGAAAATGGCCCTCAGTTTTAGGGGTGTGTTGGCCTATTATATGGCCTTGACATCAATCCTTTGACCCCTACATAGAGGTTTTATCATCCTTCCCAATTTGGGTGAGGATTCCAAACCTTCCAAATTTGAATTCCCTCCAAGTTATTAGGGAGTGTCTAGGACTCCCTGGAGAGTATTTTCAATCTTAAAACTACCTATCCAAGGATTTGCATTGTGATGGATCTAAGTTACATCTTAACAAAGTTAATCCTTTCAGATGTGGAAAGTGTTATGTAGACCCAAAAGTTGGACTATGAGAAAGTGGATTTTATGTGCAGATCTTGATTTGAGACTGGCGAAATACATAATTATCGCCAAAAGAAAAGCACTAAGGATGAAAGGCTTCATCCAAAAAACAAAAAATAACATGCAAGCCCACTTTGTGGGTTGGGGAATATTAACATCACTTTGTCATTGAGCTTGAGCCTAGTAATGAATTTGTTCAACCTAATAAAAGTGAGGAAATTAAACCTCCTGGCAAGCTACAAACCTCTAGATATATCAAATGATATAAATTTCAAATTTCCTTTGGGAACTCCTTTATGAGCATTCTCTGAGAATGGTTCTTGTATTTAAGGGGACCAAGTGGGGAATTGGATTAAATTTGAAAAGATGAATGGAATGAAAGACAACACTCACATTGGTGCCCCAATACTAAATTGTTTTCCTCGATGGAGTACACCAATGTCCTCTTTGATAAAACATAAAACTTTGAACCAAGGCCACCAATAATTAGATAGAAAGTTCAAAGAGTTTATTTCGTGTAACGACCCTAATTGGATAAATGCTTAAAGATTACAAAGTAAAATTAATTAAGGAAAATAATTGTGGCTAACTAAGTAATAATTTAAATACAGATCACATTTAATGACCTAAGAAATAAATTTAAGAGATCAATGAAAAATGTTATAAAAATGGTTGCGTATGCAGAGAGGGAGCCTATGAATCCCGAGAAGATAAAGCATTGAAGGGGGACGAAGGACGTAGGACGGGGGGTGGCTGGAGAAGTAACTGCATGAGTCGGTGGAGGAGGGATAAGGGAGAGGGGAAGGATTACGCGAGGGGGATTCAACAGAGGATGGATTCTGAGGACTGTTGGATTTGCTGTGAGCAGAGAGTTTCTGGTTGTGACTTTTGATCAGTGGAGGCACCGAGTTGCTGGAGGTTTTGGGCACGGGGGCCAGGATATTCGTAGATATCCCGGAGCTAGGTAGTTTTCCTAGTTGGCAGGGAGGACAGTAGTTTTGGGCAGTTATTTTCTTGTTTGTGGCAGGGTTGATTTGTGTATCAGGTAGCAGGAAGGCAGCAGCAAGGTAAAGAGGCAACATAAATTAGCATCAGAACCAGGTACTTTGTTAAGTTATGTATTTATTTCATTCTTCTATGAAATCAATATTTATTGATAAATCTAAGTTACTGAAGTTGCTGTTATGAAAATCAATATTATGCTATGAAGTTATTGTTTCAGTTTACGAAATAAATTGTTTATGAAACTTAATGATGTTTAGAAATATTTGGTTGTTACATATGGTATCAGAGCGTCTTAGTTCGAAATCTGGTCCTAAGGGCCAAAACCCCGAGTGTTAACTCCAGCCACGCTTAAAACACAAACAAAACACGTTCAGTTTAACCCAATATGACTGATACAGTATCTGAAAATATACTCAGGTAGTACGCCTAAGTTATCCAAGAAAATGATCTCATAGATATATCACAAGCGACAACTTTAGGCAATACCCTTTAACTGGATCATAAATGGATAATACAGTCTTAGTCTGAATATCTACAGGAACGCCCTTTAAAATAAGTGGCAGCAAACCAGATAGTTTGAGGGATCACTTCCCACAAAATGGCTACCCTTAAAGCAGCCTGAATAAATCTATTAAGCACGAAAAACAGAGATGATAACTTAATTTTATTGAGCAACACTTGTCAATGAAGTTTCGGGTAAAATAGACACCTGAAATCGATGAAAATGTCGAGGGAAACTTCTGTCTAAGGCTTGAAGTTGGTAATAACTACACGAACTATACTAAATAAAATGCAAGAGGATATTCACAAGACCTGGGAAAGGCCTACTTCACCTCAAACTTGCCTAAATGAGGAACTGCCAATGCGCAGTCGGAAAAGGAAATTTAGAAGATTTGTATCGTGCGGGAACAGTGTAAACTAGTTGCCTGTACTAGCCTCAATGAAGTTTTAAAATAATGAAGAATATCAGGAACTATAGACCCATAGAAATTTTAACCTTGTCAAGAAAGCAATTTTAACACTACGTAATTTTTTATGCAACTAATCGATTATCCCGAAGGAGAGCTGCCTATTACGCGGGAGAACGGATCTGAGCCGTCAGATCTCGGGCGAAATCCCGTCAGCCGTTAGATCTCGAGAAGTTGCGCAGGGTTTAAATCCTAGTGTGCAGAGGAGGAGTCCCGGAAGAGTCATTGGGATATCAGAGTCATCGGGGTTTTGTTAAGCCAGAGAATCGAGACCTTGTGGTTCTCGAAATCCCAAGAACGGATCCCAGCCGTTGATCTCGGCAGGGACACGCGTTAGCATTCTGGGAGGTATCGGGATTTTACCCATCGGGAATTTCAGGGGTGTAGAACCGTTGCGTCAAGGAATCGCGATACGCGATTTCCCGATACAATCATAGCCGTTCGTCTGTGGGACAGGTGGCAACCATCGAGAACCATCGGCGTTGGGCCCCATCGGAAAATCGGGAATCGACGTATCGGGGATTTCGTGGACACAAAATCTTTGCATTTCGAAATCGCGAAGTCCGAAACCCCGATGAGTGGGGCCAGCTGATCACACATCAGAGAGAGAGGATAGCGCCAGCGAGAGGGGCCAGTTGTCAGCCAACCGGAGTATCGGGAAATCGGGAATTCCGAAGACATAGGCACATTGGCATCAAAAACCCCAAAACAACGAGAAGCGATCAGGACCGTTCGTTCTTGGGACGGGTGGCAGTGATCGGAGCCATCAGGAAAAGTCCCAACAGGAGGTCGTCCATCGGGCCATCGTGGATCGGGAAATCGCGGATCTCGTGGACAAAGTATCCATGCATAATGAAATCGCGAAACGCGATTTCTCGATGGGTCAAGGAACAATGGGGCCCACGGAAGGGTCAGCAGTGGAGCGGTGGCAGATTGCATCGTGAATCGGGATATCGCGAGTTTCGTGGACAAGGTGTCCATACACTACGAAATCGCGAACCCCGAAAGCCCGACGTAATTAACCTAAATCTTAACCTTTAATTAAAGGCATTAATTAATGAATGTTTAAAATAGGACTTAATCACATCATGAAATCAGAGAATCGGGGTTTTCGAGGACATAGAACGCTCGCATGATGGAGTCGCGATCCGCGATATCCCGACGGAAGTTTTGAACCGTCCATCGGCGAGGACGCGTGGCAAGAGATCTCGAAAAGTTGGAGTTCGGGATATCGGAGTTTCCGGAGTCATGAAACTCTTGCACAATGGAATCGCGATCCGCAATTTCCCAACACGATCGGAGCCGTCCGATTTGAGGGACGCATGTCAGAGGATCTAAAAGAGTCGGGGTTCGGAATTTCGGGGTTTCTGCATACAAAGGAATTGTTGCATTGGAAGTCGCGATTTCACGATACCCGATAGAGCGACGAGGAAATGGTGATGTGGAGGAGAGAGCTCACACGTGCATCGGGGATCGACTTTTCGGGATTCTCAGTGATGAGAAAATCACGCCAAGAGAAGTCGTGAAACCCCGAATCCCGACATAGAGTATGACGATGGTCACATGGGAAAGGGTCGTGTGGGCCTAGAACATAGCCAGGAGGGGTAAAGTTGGAAGAGGCGCATCGGGTATCGGGATATCGGGGATTCCGTAGACACGGGGTTCATGCAATTCGATATTGCGATATCCGAAACCCCGATAAGGGACAGGGCTGTGGCCTTGGGGTATAATGGTCATATGGACCAGGAGCTTAGCCTGAAGGGCTAATGCACAAGTACCGCATCGACATATCGGGAATCAGGAGTCGGTGAGGGCAGAGGTTCGTGACAACGAAAGTCGCGAAACCCCGAATCCCGACAGGGAATAGGACTACGGTCACATAGGACAGGGTCACTTGGACCAAAGCATAGCCTAGGGGAGGGATAAAGCTAGAAGGTAGCCGTATCGGTGAATCGGTAATCGGGAGTTTAAAGAAACGGGAATTCTCAACAGTGGGGATTATGAAACCCCGAAGCCCGATAAACGAGATTTCTGTGGGAAAATTTGGGCACGGTCCGAGGCAGAGGCCGTGAAGAAATGAGAAAGACCTGTGGGTCGTATATTGACCAGTGATTCCCAGGGAAAATCCAAAGAGCCGCTTCGGCTCGGTTGATGAAATTGAACGATCCTGTATACCCATATAATAACATATATACACATATAATAACAGGTATACACCGACAAATGAATTTATAAATACAAATGAAATAAACTGAAGGCCGAACACCAAAATCCATACAGAGCTGGAATTACAAGCAAATCATTTTGTTTCGAAAGAGGAAATCACCATTCATTACCACCGTGTAAGGATGGTTTATGCAGTTTCTTGATTCGAATGACCCTGCATTCTTCATGAAAGTACTGAAACTGTGCACGACATGCAGACTGAATCGTACCTCTTACCATAGTTGAGGGCGAGCTCCGCAAAGTGTACAGACAGGGGATTGGTTCCCAACATTTCAAGGAGACTAGACTCCGGGTCCTGGATCTTGTCAGTGGCCACATCAATATACTCTGTTTCTGCAAAATGAACTGGAGCATATACAACAATAACCAACGCAAGTGAAGTGCTCAGAACAACGGTGAGGATGTGAGCCATGGCAAGGGAAATCCAGGAAGCCTCTGGACAGAGCAAAGGCATATCTGTGGAGGAGAAAGAATGACGCGAGGAGGGTCTCAGTGAGTGAGAAGGACTCATAGGGATTCGAAGCACTGACAGGTGTAGATTTTGGGGGTTAGATAGGAAGGAGCTTGAGGAAGCCAGACGAGCACGTGGAAACCATGCATGCCCGAATTCTGTGTGTACGTTTAAATTATTATATATATATATTTTAAATTGTTAAGAATAATTTGAAATAAATTAAATAATTTAGTACAAATAATTTATATATAAATAAGGTTAAGTTAGTATAAAATTAAAGTAAAATTAATTTGGGTTAAATTAGTGTAATAATAATTTTAAAATTAATTATGTTATTTGAGTGTAAGGTTAATCTACCTTAAAATTCGATGTTAACCAAGCTTAGACGCTTAATCCTAACCCAAACCTAGCCAATTCCCCTGATGGAGTAATGTCTGTTTACAGACAAGTAAAGAAAACTTACGCCTAACCCTGTTTCTAAGTTTAAGTAGCACCAATTTGAATGTCCTGGAACTCACCCTGATAACTTTGGGGTGATGCAGGTTAAGTCATACAAGATGGTCAGGACTCGAAGGGGTCGAGGCAGGGGAGCGTCGTCATGGGCACCACCGACGCCACCCACACCATCAACACCACCAACACCATCAACACCACCGACACCACCAGCACCACCAACACCATCGCCCGAACTAGCCCTCATACTACGCTCGTTGGAAGCCATTAAAATGACTTTAAAGGGGCACCAACCAGCAGGGACTGAAGTGGAACTCCCACTGTCTGGAACGGGTAATCCAGAAGCATCAAGGAACTCAAGGGGAGAATTTCCACCTGAAGACAT
>SNQJ01S0045597.1:13801-33572 GCA_010110895.2 Picea sitchensis
GAACTTTGTCAAGTTCTGGATCCAAATGATTTGTGTTGCATGTTATGTATTTCTCCACAAATTGTTCGATCTTTGAGTTGTTGTCAGTTCCATAGACTGGTGCACCCTCTATCCACAACAGTGCGTGGTCATGTTCATTTCCCCTATTCTGGAATTCAGTCACAAAAAAGTAGTCCGATATTTTTTCGAAAAATGTTTCATCATGGCATATCAATTGTCTCAAAGCATTTATTCTATGTCTATAGTAGCGATTACATGTCACTGGGTCTTTTCTTATGAGGTGGTCAATGTGATTGTTTTCCAGTGTATCGGTTTATTTTTTACGTTTCCTATTCCTATGCAGGTCAAATACGATAGTTACCAATGGATCCCAACACTGCTCTGCACTTGTAAATGTGACAAAAAATGTTGGTGGGCCCAATTGCCAGATCATTGCAAAAGTATTTTTTTGTTTTGTTGCAAATAGTCAGGAGAGGTGCAAATGTTTTTGAAATCTATGTATCCAATATCAGATTTTAGAATTTTTTCTAGGTTTACTTTGTACTTGACATCCTTGGCCAACAACTTTCTTCCTTGTAACTGGCCTTTTCTTATTCTGGCCTACATGTAGGAGAGAACTTGCTCTATTATTATGTGCATTGTTTTGAAAAAAAAAATTGTTATGTGACAGGAGAAGTCACCGCTTGAATGTAGCAGCTCCCATCATACTATTTTATGATAACTGAATTGTTCTGTAATTTCAACGACACGTGGATCTCCATAGAAGAGTGTTGGAAAGTTCATTTCCTCAGCGAATTTGTCCTTGAATGTTCCAAGTGGGCGTTGCCGCTTAACAAGTGGAATTTCGACAATCTTGTCTTGCAAGTCACGAATGCACTGTGAATCAGTGAATCCATGCACCAATGTCTTAGCAGGTGTTTCATTCTCCGATTCATCACTTGTATCAAATTCACTAGCATTTTCGAGAGTCTCTGCAGAGTTGGCATCCTCTTCTACAAGAACACTATTCCAGTTCTCATTTATACAAATGTTTTGTGCTTTGTACAGGGCTCTGGAACATAATTCCTTTAATGCTTTCATAACAGCATGCACACACACTTTTCCTGTCTGATAGGCGTTTTTGTATCGCAAGCGTCTTTTTAGAGCCACAAAAATTGTCATTGTATCGCTAATGAATTGTGGCAAGGATTTTTTCACAACATCTTGCTGAACACGAACATTAATAATTGATCCTGTTAAGCCCATCTTGGGTTGTTTATAGCCCCAAGGCCTGATTTGTGCAAATGCAATTCATAGAGACACAAGTCTCTCCTCAATTTCTTTAAGTGCACTTACATCTGCTAGTGGTGTATTACATCTTATTTGCTCAGGGGTTGCAAATTGTGGCAATTTTCCATTTTCAAGCGACCGTTTGCATGGAAGACAAATTTTGCCACTGGAAAATGGTTTATCATGCATTGTCAAGCAGAGGTATTCTGCTTGCAAATCAGGTGTGAAAGACTTACTGTTTTTTGAGAAATTCAATTGTTCACAAATTGCACATGCAATGGAAGGAGTGTCTTTAATTTGTTTCATGCATGTCTGTCTTGCATTTTTCTTTCCCAGGGAAGTATGAGTAGAAAGTGTTTGCTAATTTTCATTGGTAGTAGTGCAAGGTGTTGCTTCTAGGCCATGAAATGTGACAGTTGCATGATCATTATGGGATATGTGACCGTACCTCTTTCTGTTCTGTTGTGCACGAACAAATTTCTTTAGATTGTGATATGTGAGTTTCTCTCTAAAAGGAAGCACAACGATGTATTTTTTTTCTCTTGCGCATGACCTTTTCAAGTTGTGGTAAATTACTCTATGTTTCTGGTCCAAGGGCATGATGACCTAATGTCAACTGGGATGAATTTCACTCTGATTTAGGTTGTCATAACTTAGTGTACGTTTTTTGTTTAAGGGGTGTATGGCCTCATCACATCTGGGACAAATTTTACGCATAACGTTTTTCAAGTTGTGATAACTTACTCTACGGTTTTTGTTTAAGCCCTGTATGGCCTCAGGACAACTATGATGAACTTCACGCATGTTTTTTTTGTTCAAGGCATGTATGGCCATATCGCAACCGGGAGGGGTTTCATTCTCACTAAAAAACATGCGACACGTATGCAGATTCGATGCGGTTTGGATGGAATGGACATTTAACCCTGAACCACTGATATGTCCAAGAAAAGGTTCATAATGGATATGTGTTGTATCTGTTTTCAACGAGAGGATGTCAATTGTTCGATCATAATTTGAATCAACAGACTAGGAATGGATAGTGCCATCTGGCAAGGTCGACCAGACCTGGATATTTACTCTAAACATGATAGACAACCATTGAAAACAAAATCTGCAACCCTCCACATTCCCTTTTTCATATGGCAGTGCCATGTTTACAAGGTATTCTTGCCAACTTCCAATTGCCGACATATTTTGTAGGAGATATGGCGAAAGGTGCTCATGCAAGCACCTAAAAGCCTGTTGGCTACCGCCTATAATTGCATTGCAGAAGGACTGTACAGTGTACAGCCGACTGCACATCGAACTCCGCTGCTACCAGACAAAAAATTGTATTGAACAAACTATCTCCACAACTAGACACAATAGTTGTTGCTAGCTGTAAACCATGGGACTCTATGCGATGCATAATCCGTTTCCACTGTGATTGAAGGTCTTTGCAAATGAGGGGCAAGTAAATATGAGCTTCTTCAACATTGCATATGGATTTTTTTTTTTACAGTAGTGGTTCATAATGACCACTGACAACATTGGCATCATGGAACAAGATGCAATATGGATTATCAGATGCAGTTTTGTTGAATAGTAAATATCTTGTTTTTCTTGTCAATGACCATATTCCAATTGATATATTGAGCCAGTTAGACATCCACCGTATACAAAATGTATCTCCCCAAAGTCCCCTCTCATGTGCAGGCAGAATTGGGGATGCATACAACCACATCTTTGAAAAATATGTTTGGACATCATGTATTCCATGCAATTGCCAAAGAAAATCAAATTCCAGTTCGTATTCATACGACTCCAACGCCTCAGCGTCACCATTTTTTAAATAGTCCAGGAAATAATCTATCAATCCATTGCGCAGGTCGGTCGAGGAATAGCGGAAATGCAATAGAGACTGAAATGCATCGAAAAGGCAATCCCATACAATATATGAGAATGCATCCAATCTAAAAAGCCCATTGCTATGAAAAACCTAGTCAATGTTGTCATGTATAATGGAGTGTGTATCTATTTCATATGACTCAACATCTATTACTTCTTTCATCTTTTCAACTGTCATTTTGAAGCTATTTGTTAGATACTTCCAGTTTGCATGAAAGTAGGAAAAAACAAAAAAAGAATAAAAGTAGGAAAAAACAATAAAAGGAAAGAAAAATAGGAAAACTTCAAGCGCGGAACTGGGTACCAATCCCCGTATGTATTTTTCAACCTTGTTCTTATCAACTTCAATCCCCCCTAGTCCCCATAGTAGACGAGAAGAAAACAAACCCACACTGGAAAGCGAACCAAACTAAAAGAAACAATGTAAATAAATAACACCATAAATTTACTCAGCAGAAAGATCGATTTGAACCTATTCATGGCGTGCATCCTATTATCACACTAAATTGCCTTGGGTCTTTTAGTTTGTTTTTATCCTTTTTTAAGCCTTAGATTTTAATTTTTTTTTAAAATTTCATCCCTTTAAAGTTTATGTTTGGTAGGACCCCTTAGATGATTAAATTTTTGAGTCATAGCTCTAGTTTGATCCTCAAATTGATTTTTGGTCTTAGAACCATTTTAGCTCATGACTTATTTTTTTGGTCCCCTTCATGACTTGTCCCTAGGTTGATCCCTCCCATGACTAGATTGTTGTGACACACCTTTCTCCTCACTCATGACCTCGTAGGCATGCCTCATTGTCCTTGCCTACCTGTCCAATCATTTTTCAAACTGGAGCATTTCTCACTCATCAGGCGGTTCCGTAGCGCCTTACCCGTTCATCATGATTTCCACCATGAGTTATGATTACCACGACTGATGCCATGTTCCTTGTTTTCAGTGCTTGAAGTCAATTAAAGGATGCCTTCAAGATCTTGCATTTACGAGCCCTGGTAATAGTTTCTAATTTTGAAAAGATCAACAATGATGCTCTGCGCAAATTCACAAGTTCTGATCAGGTGACAACAAGGCAACCAAACTTGAGGCTGAAGTAGATTCAAGGGCTGAAGTTTTCGCAATTTCATCCTGATATTTCGTTGAAGATTCCAACAGGTGTCTACTCCACAGGTATTGTGTGTTGCCTCCTCTGCATATTAATTTTCACAAGAAATTTGCGCTCAAGTTTTGGTTTGTTGAGCTTGCACAGTTGTAAGGGACTCGTCTTTGCATGATAGCCTTGTCTTCTCTCTTTTTCAGACCTGTAAACTTCATTGCCTGTATCTAGGTCTGATTACTATTGTTTGCCTTAGCCATTGAAATTGTAAGCTCTTAAATAGCCTATCCTCTGCGTATGCGTCGTGCTACTCAAAGGCATTGCTTAACCATACTGTGTCTCCCCTGCTCCCTTTGTGATTCGAGTTGAGTGTGCTTTCCTAGTTTCAAAAGGAAAATTACAGGAGTACCCTCTCATTATTTAAACCTTCAGTACCTGTATAAGTCTAAGGGTGTAATTCCCACAGTCAAGCTTGGCTTGCTAGCACCAGTCTGTTTCAAAAGGTGAGCCTTGTACATTTGAAGCTTGATTTTAAGTCTTCCTGGTTATTGATATCCTATAAGTCTTTAAAAGCTCTCATTCTAAGCCATGGAGACCCCTCAGACAAAGAAGACACACAAAGGAGGCAAAGTGGTTAGGACAAAACCTATGGACATGCATCTTTTTGATACAAAGCCCATGGCAAGAGAGGTCTTTCAAAGAGTGGGTTGCCTCTCTTTCTGTGAGAATATGTAGAGAGGCCATCCAGAGGTAGCAAGACAGTTTGCATTACATTTTGACGGCAGGAAAACCAAGGTTGGGGATTTGGAATTTGAGGTGACCGAAGCCTCTATCTCAGCTGCAACAAGAATCCCCATTTCAGGTGAAAAGTGGTTCAAAACCATGGCTTTGAGTTCAACCTATGCTAAATATCTCTTTAAACCTGAATATCAAGCAAATGATTTGTCTAAAAGTATGCCAAGGAGTCAATTGATTGAACAATTTGACAGAATATTGAAGATCATACAGAGATATTTTACTTGTGAAGGGAGATTTAACACATTGTACCAGTACCATATAAGGCTTTTGCTACATTTTACTAGTAAGGTTGAGATGAATATTCCCTATTACCTGTTAAGGAACATAGGTAAGATGTCAGACATGATTCAAGCCAAATCTAAGGATGTGGATTCTAGCCTTTTCCACTCTAGATTGATTATAATTCTAGTCTCTGAGGAATTGGGAAAGAAAGAGATTTCATGGGAGCATTTTGCTGTTACTTCTCATTTCAAGTTGAATCTTGTATCAACTCCTCAATCATAGAAGGCAAGTCCTTTATCACCCACCGGTTCTACTAAATCAGGAACCAATAGGAAGAGAAAGGGCAAAGCCCCTGTTCAAGTTTTAGAGGTCAGTAAGCAGGTCACAAGAGCTGAGGAGGCAGCTTGTCCTTCCCCACAAAGAGATTTTTCACCACCTCCTCCACCAGGGTTAGAAGAGGTTCCTTCTTCTACCAAAGATACATCCAAGAAAGGGAAGAAGCTACTCTTCCCCTCTTCTCCTCCAGCATTCAAAATCAAGGGTAAAAGACCTTTCACAAGGTCATCAATTCCTAAGGAGGTTTTCAAAGAGCAATCTTTACCAATAACCCCTATTCAAAAGAAGAAGTGCAAAGGAATTGAAAAGACTGTGGTAGAGAAACAAGAAACCCCTGTGCAGAGGAAGAAAGGTAAAAGCAAAGACACCAAGACACCTGATGAGGTAGACAAGTCACTTCCCATGTAGGTGGAAAAGGAGACTGAGAAAAAACCTATTGAGACTGTGCATGTCACTGCTCCTCCCGACGGTCAAACCTTCAAAAGACTTATCAGGCAACTTAGGGATGCAAGAAAAGAGGTGGCTCAATTGAAAAAGGAAGCCATGTCTGACAGAGCTAAGATGACAGAGCTTATGGATGGCTACAGTCACACCCTTGACTTAGCAAGGTTTGCAACAAGACGGGCCCAACCCCTTCATAGACAACTAAAGAATCTTTACAGGCAAAACAAAGGCTTTCAGTCTCAGAATAGGAAGCTAAAGGCAGAGTTGCAACACTTTCAAGATGAGGTAGCCCAAAGAAATTTACAGGTATTGGTTGAAGCTGCCATTAAGAATGACAAACCAACAGTTAAGGAGAGCACAACCACATTGAAAAAGCCTGTCATTGCTAAGAAGAAGAAGTCTGTTGTGCCAAATGAAGATCCTCTTTCTACCAGAAAGAGTGTGAGGTTAAGTGTCAAGGTGACAAAATAGCTGGTAAAAGGTAAGCCCCATTTTTGAAGATGGTTCCTTTTTGGGAGGGTTAACTGATATTCAAATATTACCACTGCCATCTATACAAGCTTCTAAACATTTAACTATCAGAGTTTTGGACTTTTGCGAAGTGCTAACTCCCTTAGTGGTAAGTGCACTACCTACAATACTTCCAAGTCACCTAAATACAATGGGTTTGACATTATGCAAGGCCACTATTTTCTCTACACATGCTCAAGGTTGGAGGCACTGCATTTTTGACAGTGCTACCTAAACCTGTACACAGACGCAACATAAGTGGCTCTACCTACAGGCGCTACCTAATATCTGGCAGAGAATAAACCTACACATAGTGGCGCTACGTAAAGGCGCTACTTAATATTTCATAGAGAACAAAGGTTGGCACATAGGCGCAACACAGTGGCGCTACATAAAGGCACTACCTAATATTTCACAGAGAATAAAGGTTGGCACACATACACAACATAGTGGCACTACCTTTTCTACTTGCCCAGTTGTGAAATACGCTACTTAGGTTGCTACCTAAAGAAGCTACTAGCAAACACTAGGGATCCAGGAAGGTCAGGCCAACAACTTTTTGTATGGATGATGATGGAGAAAATTATAGAAGCAACAACTAGAATTATGAGGACAACTACATGCTCCTAAAAGACACATGGCAAAACATGAGCTACGCAGCAAAAGAGAATCAAATCAGTTTGAAGCTTGGTTGGATTAGTCACCAACAATTTCCTGTTTGATAGCATAGGTTGTTAAATAAGTTGTTAGATCAAATAAATATTTAGAGATTTTCAAGGGAAGGAGGCCAGCTCGTACCTCCAGCTGTTGCCTCCCTTTTGTTATAAATAGATAGATCAATTGCTTTAGCAGGTTTGGATGGTTGAGCAAGGCTCCTTTAGACTGTAATATTTAGATGAAGTAATTGTGATCTAGCTATGTACTGGACTTAAGACATTTTGGCTAATAGAAATCAACTTCTCTTTTAGCTTACTTGCTTCTGATGCTAAATGTTCATGCTTTGAATGATTCACATGAATGATTGTGGTGATGTTATGGTGGATGTTTGATCATTATATTATCATGATGTTTATTTAGCTTCCTTAGTTTCTGAGTTCAAGAAGATCCCGTGTTAAGAAACTTTCCTCCTTAGGCTTTTGTAGACCCGATGTTTACGGTAGCCCTTACACTTCTTTGATTCAAGTCTTCCCTCTATTCATACTTACTCCCAAACTACTGATTGAAGTTAGCCAAGACCTTGATTGTTGGTGCATGCTAGCCCTGTTATCTGAGTTGGAACATTGTCATTTTGAGTCCTTTTCCATTTGACCCTTTAAACACCCTTACATTCACTTATAAACATGATGGGTATTGGGCTTGCCTTCCATGCAATCTGAAGGTGATTCCTAGTGCTAACACATCCTACAAGCTTCTCAGAGATAGAAAAAAGTTCTGCAAAATACAAAGGATAGGACAAAGGCAATAACTGGACGCAATTTTCTGACCCACAGAATAAAACCATTCCCTGCATCTACACCCCGACAGATGGTTCCCTCTTCTAATAGCTCCAAACTACTTTTCGAAAACTCCTTTGCATTGCAATTTTTGAAATAGCTATGGACGTGGCAGCCGACATATGAAGACACATGGTTCTCAGGAACATAAATTAAGAGCACAGAGAAACATGGTTTGCAACAAAATTTCGAGGTAGGGACTCCCACCATTGAAAAATACCAACGAAATGATGGCACAAAAACTTACCCGTCAACGAGGGATGACAACAGCTCAGACCCAAAAACTGCAAACCGCAACAACAGATCCAACAACTTGCAAAGTTGAAGAACAACAAACTAGTGACAACCACGAAGAGGTCCAATTGCAACTGCAGGACCTCAACTTTGCAAAGTTGAATCAAACAAGAACAAGGATCATGGAACGAACCAATGAACAAACATCAAACACTGAACCATTGATGCCAGCGGAGAACAATTCAACACAATTTCACTGCAAACAACACCATAAAAAAATGGAACGAAACTATATTGCAACGCCTCTGTACAATAAACATTTAAGACTGCCAGACCTGTTAGGTAAACACTTAAGACTGTCAGAACCGTCGAACAACGTAGTCCTGTGAAAACATTTAAGAAAAAATGCAACGTGGCAAGTCTCTTCTCTCGAAGCACGCAAGAATAAAGCAAAAATCAGACATAGTAACATGCTAGAGAATGTATTCTACCTAGCAGAAAATGCTAAAGCAAACATTCGAACTAATGCTAGCATTAAAGCACCTTCGACCAATGCATAAGAAAATATATGATTCAAAAAGACCATACACGATGAAATACTTTGGATATGCCAACATATATAACATTGGGAATAATGAAGCCGACAATAAGACCTCCAATCCATTCTCCAATCAAATCATGACAAATGTGGTACTTTTTATTATATAAAAATCAGTGTTTTCAGTTCCCTGGTTCCAACAATAGATAATATGGAAATATTTGTGGTCAATGGACAATCTAATACGAGGTCAACGAATTATCGATCGCTATAGTCCCTCTATGCCTACAACATGGACTAATAAGAGTGTAATAAATTTGAAATGAATGATAAAATTGATATTAAGAAATTTAATAATAAATGTAAATATAGTTTAATTTTAATATTGGAATAAGAAAAAAAAAAATATTTCAATTATTTTATATGGTAGCCAAAAGTGAATTTAGAGTTATAATTTTTTTAATTAATGGAGGATGTTATTTTATAAAATCTAGAGCCATGATTATGTATTTAGAATATATAATGAAAGTTTGAATTTGGAATATAAAAATAATTTGCTCAAGTTAAATAATAAAAGTGTGAGTTTTTAAAGTTTAGCTTAATTATTAAAACAAAAAAAAAGATAATTTGTAAATAGAAAATTTTATATTTCTATGATTACACTTGAATTAATATTATTAATGGATAGAAAATGTTCAAATGCATCCATAAATTGTTTAATATTAGAGAGAAGTAATCTAGGCATCCGAGCTCACAACATACATTTGAGTTTGATAGCTTATTTATACAGAGGTCCACAAAATTGTAAAAGAAAAAATCTAAAAACCTTAATCGATCAGAGATATCTTCTAGTGAAGACACCATTGAGCACACATTGGCACTTCCCGTCAGTTTGTCATAAGCTGAATGCCAACTATTCTTTGAGTAGCTTACAAGTCTTTACAATCGACTTATAAAACAATGGGACTAGTGGCAACAAAAAAATAGAAGATTTTTCACAATTTCCTAGAGAAGGCGTGCGCTTGACATGTTGCTTAGTGAGAACATAATTTACTTCAACGATTATTTTTTAGATAGAAAACACTATTGAGCAATCAGGGGAACCGTTTCATGAAACAAATGAAGAGTTGGCTATTAGTCCAGTGATAGTGATGCAGGTTATCAATAAATGAGATGCACAATCACGAGGTTCTAATAGACATAATATGAGAACGTGACACCATGTTTAATGGTTATCAATATTTCCATCAAAATTCAATCAAAATCATTATCAATATTTCCATAAAATTATATTAAAAAAAAATAACAACATAGCAAAAAAATAAAGAATAACAACAAAGCAAAGAAATTACTATCAATATTCCAAAAAAATATTATAATAAATTCAACCAAGATAATTATCAATATCTTCATAAATTGCTATATAAGAAAGAATAGCAACAAAGCAAAGAGATTACTCTCAATATTCCATAGAAATACTATAATATTTTTATATATAAATGCTATTTTAAAATTTCTATAGAAATGTTAGGTTGAATGGATAAAAGAAATTACAATCCAACAAAGAAATCACTATCAATAATTCATAGAAATATACAATGTTTTTTATAGAATATATTATGAAAAAAATTACTATCGATATTTCATAGAAATACTAAATTATTAATTTCTTTTCAATTTGTCCTAAACAGATAAACAAATAAAATCAATTATTAAAATCTGTGTATGAAATACAAAAAGATACATAACCCATCAACATCAATAAATTTTATCATTTAATATGTAGTCATTGGTTAACCATAAATCACTTTAAAAGCAATTTGCTATCCGATGCCATGCCAAAGCAAGGAATAATTACTTGCCTTTAAAAAGATATTAGTGAAACTTTGAATGATACAAGTGTAAAGAGTAGAGAATGTGTGAAAGGCAAACTAGCAAGGATGGTATAAAAGTAAATTAATATCATTATCTAGTGGAGGATATGTGCAAAAAAATAAAAAATGCAAAATAATAAACAAATCAAAACTTTATAGCCATTCAAATAAATTCAAATAAATGAAAATTAATTAAATGCAAAAAAAATAAAAAATGCAAAATGAATAAACAAATCAAAACTTTATAGCCATTCAAATAAATGAAAACTAATTAAATGAACAATATGATGCATGATTTTTAATTCAACTTTCTATGTTTTAAATTTATAAAATTCGAAATATAAAAATATTTCTACTAAAATGTCTTGGAATCATATAAGACAACTAAATTTTTGCTTCCGAGTGCATGTATGGTATTTTGATATGACAGCTAGGACAAAAGTGAGGTGGACATAATATTACACATATCTTCCAGATGAAGCGTCCACAAATTTTCAGTTCTTTTATCAATTGAAACTTTATTTCTACATCACTCAAAACTTTCACTTGTGACACGTCACTTTCAGTTGCTAATTTATCTTTATCACGTGGCACGCCACTTTCAGTTACTAATTTATATCACATTAGATCACCGACAATAATAACAACATCTTAGTCCAGTCCCTCCTGGGTTGTAAAGAAACACACTACGTACATTAATTACTTACATCGAACCAAAACATTTCACCCACACGAGATTGTTACCGATGTCCTCTACGAGCAGGATTTTAAAATAAAATATTTAAAACACCTTGTGTGGTAGCCACGCGTTACAATTGTATTTCAACATGCATGCAACAGTTTGTGGGAATTTAACGAAAGGATCACAATTGGAGAAGGTTGACAATATTTTTTTGTTGGAGAAGCTTGATAATGAGAGGACAACGTTCAGTCGAGCTAAGAGGATAATGAGCTCCCATAAGTCATTTGCTTGATGTTCCCTTTCCATGTTTTACACGAAGAAAGGTTGAGCCGAGCTTGGATTCATAACATGTGCACAACCTGTAAATGATACTTGCATTCAGAGTCTTGACAAACAACTCAATCACTATACAAACACAACGTTGTACGTTTTTCACTACTCCACTCCCATGTTGCCCTTTCACATAACATTTCTTTCAAAAAATCACTATATGCCTTAGAATAGACATTCAAATCCTTCTATAGATTTTGAAAGAGACGATCCTGCATGCTTATGTTGGTTTTTTGTTTTGGTTTAGTTTGAGCAGGCATGAGATACACATATTTAGATAGATATTTTACCAATAAATATAGATAGATATATTCCCAATAAACGTGTACAAAATGGGATGCCTCTGGTAGATAAGGGTTTAGATGGCTATGCATATAGTCTAAAGGGTTGTTTCATGTTTGTTTGTGAGTGTTTTTTTGAAATTTCCATCGCATGGAAATTGCAGGTTTTAAGTCTTCAGAGAAAGCTCATTGGGATTTCAGTAGGAGAAAGTAATTCGAGGTAACGCTCGATCTATACTCATCGATTCCTTAAATCTATTTGATGGGTCACTTGCACTATTCCTCAAGTTGAGTCTCTACGCTACAAGCTGCAAGTGGTTGGTTGTTTCACTCTTCGGTCTTCATTAGTTAGGGGCCCAGAGAACATTCAATTCTATTGACTGGTGGGTGTATCAACGTGAGCTAGAAGAAACATCAAAAGTAGGAGCATGCTTTGATCAATGGGGGGTTCAGTCTGTGGAAGGTGATATCTCAAATCCAAAGCTTGATCTTGCGGATAACGACCAGGGTTTGAGTACAAGATTCATAATTTCTGTAATTATAGGCTCAGTTTTGAGCATGATAATAGTCATCCTTTCCATTGCTGCGAAGAGGGAGAGACCAGTTCACAGTTTTATGTGCTGGCCGTCGATTATTAGTCTTTTATGCAAGAGATTTTCTTCCTATATCCTCTTCTAAGTGATGCAAACTAAACCTACATTGACATATTATAAGTCTTCTATGATATTTTCCACTATAGATAATGATAGTCATGTTCAGTATATGTGATGATTTACTTAATATTTGGAACGAAATATTTCTAAGCTAAGATCTGTATGTTAAATCTTGTCCATTACATAATTTCATGCGAATATTTGGAACAAAATATTGCTAATCTAAGATCTCGAACATTGTTGTTCAACTTCAGTAAAAGCAGTCTATAATTTGAATTGAATACCTCTTTTTGTAGGGGTGACACCAATGGGCGAAGGCACCGTCGAGCTTTACGTCGAGAAGGTGAACAACATAGGGCTTTGTGCTATCACTCAAGTTGAGTCTCTGCCACTACAAGCTGCTTGGAGGTCTTGTTGTTAGAAGGTACTTACTAGATGATCTTCAAATTGGTCGAGATTGACTGAATGATCTTCAAATTGATCGAGACATTGTCCATTGAACAATATGTATATATAAAAATTGAATAGATCATATGACTGACTTATTAATGGAATGGTTTTGTAAACCGACTTGTTGACTGTTGTCGGTTGCGTGCTATCATGACTTGCCTTAACTGCTGCATCAAAGAAGTCAATGTATCTCACCTAATTACATAGTTACGCATCCCTATGGCATTAATGTATTTTATAAAGTACACCAGTCTGCTAAATACTTAAGCCATTTCTTAATGCTTGCTTAGTTTGTTTATTATTTGTGTGCTACCATCGGTTCTGGAACAAATACATTTTACTTCTCAAAGAGAGTCTCAGCGATAACAATGGATGAAACTCTTGTTAATGTTGGTTTAAGCATGGAATGATGATGGCAGAAATAAAATCAGTTGTGAGTGAATTATGACATGTAGAATATCAAGAGCAGATTGTTGGGTACGTATGGATTTATTGCTCGTAGTGTTTGCCATGATTGCTTGCCAATAATCTCACCTCATCATGCCAACGGATCCACTGAATATGCCACTGAATCCACCGAATACACAGACTTCCCACCTCTGATTAGTTCTGATAATCACTGGTCTCTGTCTATCTTGCTACATGTACCTATCACCAGTCTCTGTCTATCTTGTTGCCTCTTCCTATCAAACGCTTCTCCATGTACGAAAATACTCCTGAATAAATCTCTGAGACTTACATCTTCGAGCCTGTTTTCTTGAAACGCTTTGTTGCCTTGCAGCATGAGATCATATATATTACTCCCCTGCTGCTCTCGCCCTCTTCGAGAGTGTATGGATACTCATCTTTAGTAAAGATCCCACCATTATCTATTATATATTGGAAGGTGTTGTCCATAAGCCCTCCGTTGCAACCTGCGTTCTCTTCACTACAATCGACCAACTGTTGCTCTGATAAAGAAACCAACTTCCCTGTTTTGATATAGTTAATGCACTCCATGGAAGCTATAGTCGAAAATGCCCAACAACTTCCTGCAAGACCAAAAAATACCCAATATATCAGCCACAACACAATACGATGTTAGGTGTAAAGGAAAGCACCTTAAAATGTTACAAGAAATTTTGTACACAATTTTTTTGCTATCATTTACCCTACATATGTGCTGAGCTACCATTGATTTTGCAGAAACTGTTTAAATTCGAAGCGAAACACGTGTCGTTCTCGCTCACCGGGACTATTTGCTTGAAGAATGCAACACATGCAACGTATAAGAGAAAAGGTGATGAGATGTCAAACCTGAAATCATGTCAATATTGTTAGATTGTCAGGTAGGCTATGTAGAGGAATTAAATGATAGTGATAATAACTAGGGCTTCAAATACAACATTGAATAGACAACAAGGGTTGTTAACCTCTGACAACGATGACAGTGATGGCAGTGAACATCTTGAACATTTGACAGATCATAAGTGAAAATTTAATGTAGATGATGTTACCAAGATTACCGCCGACGTCTGGGAAATAAGACCTCAAAGTTGAGGTCCAATTATATGAAAGAAAAATAAAATATTTTTATTTATTTTAATTAAAATAAAATCGTTATTAGTATATTCCTAAGTTCAACATTAGAAATGAGAGGAAATTTTAAGTTAAATATGGAACTAATAGCAAGTCGACGAGTGACTCATTGTGCTATAGTCCCTAGCCTTTCAGCAGGGACTAATAAGGGTTTAAAATGTAAGTATTGTCATAGAAACGATTATGACAAGGAGCATTGTTGTGCATTACATTTTGAATTGTTTTTAAAGAATGAAGTTAAAAAGTTGTTCTTTATCCCACACGCTTTTAGATAGATGCTTAAAAAGAATTATGGAGAAGTTTTTACAATTCAAGGAGATGAACAACAATAGGCCAACAAGTTCATGGAGAGAATCCAATATATTCACATGTAGGTCAAAGAGTAGTGACAGTGGGTACAATGGAGGTATAAGGAAAGACATGACAAACCCTTGGCTAGCCATCGATTCAAATTGGGGGAGTTTGTGTGGATACATCTCAAAATAAGGTAACTAAAAGAGCTAGAGGAAAAGCTTGAGCACATTTGACATGGTTTGTGCAAGATTCTGCCACAGGTAACAAGAACACTTTTTGGTTAGGGTTGACTTCATATGTGGGGATTTACCATATCAACAATGTATAGTCTTGAGTTGTTAGAACCTTTTATGCTTGATGTGGTGGAATACGTATTGCATGTGTTACTATTGGTTGAAGATTTGACGCCTAAGGTACAAACCGAGCTAAGGGAAAATGTTATTATGCAAAAAAGAACTCATGAGAGTTGGGAGGAAAACATGATTTATCTCATGTGGCTCTGAAGGGCCAGGTTCCATCTAAAGCAAATTATTTAGGCAAAAAGAGGTAGAGAGCAGATTTTCTTGCCTCCCCCTCCAAAATTGTTAAGTTTTCAAGGACCAAAAGTCTCCTAGAGGAGGAGGTATAATATGAAATTAGATCCTCAAAGTCATTAGGTCCCATGAGTAAGTTGTTTGGAGATGGAAATAGTTATTGACCATGGATCTGACAACAAGGTGATGACCTACAAGGCGAATGACCAATGAGGTAGATGATCGATGGACAAATCACTGACAAAGTGAGGATTAACTAGGTGGATGATCAACAAGATGGTCATCAATAACCAAGTCTTTGAAAAGAGGGTCATTGGATAGAGGTTGTTGATACCAGAGTCATCGAGGGTGGAAGTTATCCATTAAATGTTCATCAACAAGCATGCTATTAAACATAGAGTCATTGACATCAAGTCATCAAAAACAAGTTCATTAACGAAGTATTTTTCAATATGAAAGTCGGCAACATAGAACTCATCAACAAAACAAAAAGGAAAATTTACATGGGTTTTGTCAACCACAACTACAACAATATGTAAGCCAATCATCACAAGTCATATGTAAATAATTTAGCCACCATGCAATCCATGATCTAGGTGACATGTGGAGGGATAAAGAAGTCATTCAAGGGAGATCAAGAAGGAAGGGCAATGAATTCTTATTATAATGGAACCGAGAAAAAAAGCCAATGACTTGTAATTTAATCTTGGAGAGAAGGTTACTTAAGGAAAAGCTACAATGAAGTAAGAGATTAGTCACTTGAGAGGTACAACCAAAGTTTGCAGAGTAGGGGAGAGAAGACAACCCAAGTTTTAAAAGGTTTATGAGCCCAAAGTGAAAGTGTAAAATGTCATGAAAATCATAATCCTATGAACAACAAATCATAGAGGAGGAATTATATAGTGGTAAACATTGTTCAGTGGTCTACAAGCTTGAATGAGATCTAGAATTTTTTCCCTTTGAGGATTCACAAGCCCAATTGTTTTCCAATTGTGTAGATCTCTATGTGTGTGTGGTTGCATAATAGTTTTGTAATTCACCTTGTGTTTTTTTAATAATTTGAATTAGGTAAAGAACATCATGGACTATAAGCACAAGAAAAATTAAATGTAAGTTAACTCGAATACACTATGTAGATATATTGGGTGGTTTTGACCTGCCCATTAGAATATGGATCAATATGTAATTTTCAATTTCATTAATGTAACATTTTAATATTTAAAATACAACAATAATTACAACTATTGAAATAAAACATAGATATAAAAAACCAAAACAAAACAAAAGAATGAAAGAACCTACACATACAAGATTAGATTGCACTTACAAATTGAAGTAATGGAGAAAGACTTCTCTGATAACAATAATATGAGGGGTGGCAGGTGCGGGGGGAGAGTCAACATCGATCCCAGAGGAAAAAACTGAATTAACCTATGCATGGGGCCTAGGGAACTCCTCAAACAATCAAGTTGAAGCATATGCCCTGTTACAAGGTTTGAGTATAGCTATTAACTCCTAGATTCACTTGATGATTGTTCTGGGAAACTGAAGCACAATTGTTAATCATATGGTCTTGAAAACCTTTCCAAATAGCTATAACATTGCTTCCATATTAGCTTGATCTTATCAAAAGGTTGACAACTTTCAAAAGATTACATTCAATCAGGTTCTAAGGGAGCACAATTAACAAGAAAATCAGTTTGTCGGTGAGGCTACAATACTGAAAGTGGGGGTGATTGGGATCAATTAAACCACACGTTACTAACCCATACCTTAATCAAATATCAACGACCCAAAGGCATGCACTAATGTATTAATTCTCCTTATGTCATGCATATATGAGCCTCATTCTCAAAGTGAGGCGAGTAAATTGATGAGATTGGTGTATCCCCATCACATGCTTAGCTTCATGGTGACACACAATTTTGAATTATTGACTAGTGTTTGTCACCATCAAGGTGGGATTATTGATCCATGGAGAGGAAGATGTCCATGGGAAGTTGGGAAACTACCTAGTAAGAGATGTTGTTATTTTTATTTTGGTAGTGTACCTGTATTGTTTTGTTAATTTTAATTCAGGAGGATACCCAGGAGGGTTACTGTTTCTATGCTACATTCGTGCAATTTTTTTTTTTTTAATCTCTTTCCCTCTCAATCTTTTTTTGGATTCTACCCTCTTGGAGTGGGTTGTCTTTTTTGTTTTTGAGCACTCACTCTCAATAAGTGTGGAGAGCTTCCTTGGTTGGTATGGTCCTCTATTGTGTCCAATGTTCTCAAGCATTATAGCTCTTAGAAAGCGGCAAATTGGGGGGATTATGGTGGTGATCTTATGGGCAAGAAGGATTATATTTTGGTTTCTAGTTTGTAGTTTGTATTAGACCCTGACCTGGTGGCTTGGTCTTTGTAGCGTCCTAATGGATTACAGGAAACTGATAGAAATTAGACATGTTCTTTGGAACCATGAGGAATCAATCAAATGCAATAGGGCTTCCATCTTTTTAGTCACTACAAAGGTTCATGATAACAAGCATCATGCCATTTTCAATTTGCATCAAATATGGGTACTCTAATCCAACATGAACAACAAATAACTACTTTAGAAGCAGATTGTGACCTACTAAAAATTATGGTTCTAAATTTGAGCAAGGGAGTCTAGTCAGAGGCCTCGATCCAAAGAATGTTGGTGAATTCAACACAATGGGAGTTAAAGGAAGAGGACATTGTGCACTAGTTGGTTAAAGATATGGAGATTGTGAAGCAAGATTATGTCCCATCAAATGTAGACTTGGAAGAGGCTATCAACTAAGTATCATGTTTTTTCCCCCGGATTGGGTGCTACTTGGAGAGATTGAGGTAGGTAGGACTTGGCGCTTGAGAGGACCATGGGGTGGATGTGGTGACGACTGGCCCTATCTTGTTCGACATCCGACTCCCACATGAATGCACTAATGAGAGTACCTAGAACATTCTAAATACACTAATGAGAGGAGCTGGAACATTCATTTTGTGGAGCAGGAGAAGCTAGGACATGACGAATGTTTGGATCTTCGAACAACTCACACTAATGTCAAACTTCATGGAGGTTAATGACCTTGGTTCATTGGTACATTTGGCTCTTATGGTGATGATTATTGTGGGTTGCTTAAGCATAGATCAGAGGTACCCCGTGACCCATTCCAACTTTTGTAGTTGGTTGTTGTTCGATTTCTGGTTCTCATCCTGCAAGAATTTGGTCTCTTCTTTTATCCCCCTTGGCCTATTCGTATCTTTCCCCTTTGCACTTCCATGAATACACTAATGAGAGGAGCTGGAACATTCATTTTGTGGAGCAGGAGAAGCTAGGACATGACGAATGTTTGGATCTTCGAACAACTCACACTAATGTCAAACTTCATGGAGGTTAATGACCTTGGTTCATTGGTACATTTGGCTCTTATGGTGATGATTATTGTGGGTTGCTTAAGCATAGATCAGAGGTACCCCGTGACCCATTCCAACTTTTGTAGTTGGTTGTTGTTCGATTTCTGGTTCTCATCCTGCAAGAATTTGGTCTCTTCTTTTATCCCCCTTGGCCTATTCGTATCTTTCCCCTTTGCACTTCCATGGCTCCACACATCGTCCATGCTAAGAAGACCCATGTCTTCCAAACCCGTGTTTCCATGGTTGTTGTTAAAGTTGTTGATTTTTATGCAGTGTCGGTCCCTCAAGAAGTTCAAGTTGTCATGCCAGCCCTAAAAAGGATGTTAGGATTATTTGAGAGCCCCAAGAAGACGAGGAGGTCGATGCTCATGTGGGGGATATCATTACAAATATGGGATGCACTCAAACCAGGGATTCAAAATTCTACAAGACTCTAGAGATGTATTAGCACATGAAGACCATGGTTGCTCATGGAATGTTCCGAAAATACCAAGACTACATGCAATTTAAATTGCGCATGGAAGCTTTGGAGGACCAGAACTGCCTGCTCATCATAATGGTTTATTGGTTAGTCAAACGTAATGGAGATTCTTTCCAAGTCACTTGGGATGACTGTTAGCAACTTGGGATTCAATGGATGTGAGACTCACTACCATCACATCCACATATGCTTCTCAGGTGCCCCATTTCCACGCTTGAAAGCGACCTGGCTTTTTCTAGTATGACTCTTTATGGGTCTTTTTTGCTTCAGATGTTTAAGCTTGTTTAAATTATCTAGTTTACTTGTCAATTAGCTTTATAGGCTTCTGCATGTTTACAATCATGATTGATCACAATTTTGATTTAAGCCTA
>SNQJ01S0045597.1:44070-62996 GCA_010110895.2 Picea sitchensis
ACACCTAGGCCAAGCTAGCAACATCATTCAAACAAGGGAAATTGGAGAAAAATGGGGAGCAATCCACCCTCCCCTTCCCTTAATTAAGTTATGACCGGTCATATCAATGTGGATATTTGTGTGGCCATTATACCAATGGCACGATGGAGAATACATGCAAGTATATCTTTAAGAGTGTGGAGCATCGACAAACACATGCGTGATTTCTATCATTTACTCTCCACCATGGACACAGAGGATGATAAACCCGTGTGGAAATATTTGGGGGATGCATTTGGGATTTCTCAGGATAGAGGTTGAGGTCATGTTCAATAAGCATGGGTTAGCGTGGGTGGATCTTCTCTTGTGATATGGTGGAAGGGGCCTCTTTGTGTTTTATCTACGCATAGGGTAATAAATTTGAGGGGGTTCAAGTGTGTTGTAATGGTTGCTGGAGGAAGCAGGTACTTTGTCTCTTTTTGGACCTTGATGTGTCCCTGTGTAGGTGCCGTGAAGGTGTGTGGGAAGTGATTTTCCCTATTACTGACAAGAGTTTTTCCCTAGTTACTTTGGTGGATGTGAATCTCTTCTCTATTATGGGAACAACAACGGGAAACAAAATGGAGGGAGAAAACGCGAGGGAAATCAAGCACAATTTGTAGCAACATGGAGAGATAGGGAAAGAAAATATCAGTGTTATTCATGTCCTCACTACAAAAGTTTATGAGATGGAATAGGTAAGTAATTCTCATTTTGGGAATGTTTATAGTCTTCTTCCCAATTTCAGCAACCGTATAGACTCTATTGAAGCAAAATGTAGTTGAATGAGGGCTCTTTTCATAGTTCAACATGTAGAAAATATCTCGTTGGATTCTAACAATAATGACACTCAGAGCACGGTGCAAGGAGGGGAAGCAAATGCAAAAATTGGCCAACAAGTCCCCATGGAAATTGAATATGGAGTCAATCAGCATGCCGTAGAGGAACTAGAATTCTAGAGTAGTGCAAAAGGTTAATCTTTGTGTATGTATTTTCATATTATATTTTTATTAGGATAGTTTGTATGACAATATACTAGTAGAAATATCTAGAATGAAAGGCCAACGGGCCCATTTTTGTATGCAGTCTGCTATACAGAACTAAGCAGTGCTAAATACCTCCTCGAGAAATTTTGTAATTATTGTTGCATCAACACAACCTATTTTCTTTATATATAATTAAAAAAAATCGCTTAAAGCTTTTAAAACTTGGTTCTATAAGGGTCTTTGTGAAAATGTATGCAACTTGATGATCTATTCGACAATCCTAAGGAATCTTCCTGATGAAGTGCATGTGTAGCTCAATGTGTTTGTTGTGTTGATGTTGAACTAGATCTCTAGCAAGCTAAATGGCACTCTAATTATCATACTAATGTGTGTTCATATGCTATTATTGGAATCCAAACTTTGAACAGATTTTTGGAAGCCATAAGGCTTCTTAATTTACATTAATTATTGCTTGATATTATGCTTCTATTGATGAAAGAGCAAGGGTACATTGCTTCTTATAAGCCCAAGTGTTAGGTTCGGAAACAAGAACAAAATAATAACATGTTGTAGACTTCTAATAATTGGGGTCACTAGCCAAATAAAAATAAATGAAACCAACCAACAAAAGGATTCCCTCCTAAACTGTAATGTATTCCAAACTAAATTGTACCCTAAATATACTAAATTTCCCTCTTGTTAGTCCTTAACCTTGTTTTTTATTGATTGGGTGTCCCTAGTCCCTATCCTACTCATTTTTCCATGGTTTTCTGTTAAAACTCAATGTTTACCTCTTGCTTAGAAAATTAATTTTCAATCTTTATTGCACATTTTAAATGATTTTAAAGTTTTTAAAGATTAGGATTTGATATGAGGATTTTTTGTCACATCACTTGTCATTTCATTATTTGAATTTTCAAATTTTTCCAAGTCAAAAAAGGCGCTACAGGAATAACGCTATTTCTACAGCGTTAGGAATAATCATTGTTTTGCATGCACCACCCTGCCCAGATCATGTCATAACTTTTCAAATCATGATTAGAATATTTGCATGCCTCTTTATGATCAATTTTCAGGTTGCTATTTCTATGATAACAACTACATACGAAGGATTGAGTTGTACTCGCCATACCTGCATCAAATCACACGTCTGATTATCGTGAATGAAATCATCACCTTTCTATTTTAGTATGTCGGTTATTTTTGTGCAGGTATTGAAGAAAGAAGTAATTTCTGGTTCTTAAACAACCCACAGGAATTGAAGATTCAAACCATCAATCTTCTCAGATTTTTTTATAGGATCATATCAGTGGTATGGCACCCAAAAAGAGTGGCCAGATAATCAGACTAGAGCCCGAAGGAACGAAATTGCTCAAAGCATACCCTCAGATGGCGCAAAAATTCAAGGATGTTGGCTGGTTCAATTTTTTCTCAATGTTCCAAGGGCATGATGAACGGATCTCAATGGTGTTTACACATAGTTTTGATGGCTTCGGATCTGTGGTTGGAAAACTTCTGATGCATGTGATAAAACATTCTATTGCTAAAGCCTGCAAATTGCTAGTGTATGGGGAAAGATGGTGGAAGAAGGAGAATGTGGTCATGGAGTTTGTAAATCAGTTTCTAATTCCAGAGAAACAAAACCCTAACTGGAACAAGGGAATAGCACATAGTTGGGTAAGAAAATAATGACACACTACTTTGCTAATCATCCACAGGTACATTACATGTGAAGCCAGGTTTTCCTTGGTTTATCTCTATCATATCATACTGTTGATTCATATAAATGGTGATTATCTTCTTAATTTACCCTATTTTCTGCTAAAGAGTTTATCCAAAATGTCTAAGAGGGTGCAATCTCATCCTGCTACAACAAAAGGCAGTCTCTTTCATCAGGGTTTAATTAGAACATTAGTAGTCTTCTGTTTAAACGAAGTCCAAAGATCGCGTGATTGGTTAATCCAGTCTTTAAAACTAGATTTACAGTCAACTAAATCCAAAACTGTCAAAGGGGAGAAATCAACCAAACAGAAACAGACTCTTCAAGCCACCAAATTATTCAAGCCAAATAAAAATAGTCTCTTCAATCCACCAAGAGTTAGGGTAACTCGGGCTAACAGGAGGAAATTGCAAACTCAACAAACTATTGGAGATTTTCCTGTAGGTGAAGACCATGAGAAAGCTACCACTAGTCAAAATAAGAAGTCTAAAACAAATGAAGACATTGACATATATCATAATCCAGATATAAAGAGAGAAATTGATGAAAATGAGGATTACACTATAAGCCCAGTTCAGACTCCAGTCAAGAAGAAACAACGATCTACAGTTAAGAAGAATGCAAAGGGTAAAAGACAGAGCAAAAATTAAACACTTGTACCTAAAGTCCCTAGAAGGAATTCCACCAGAGCTGCCAATAAATATAGATATGAATTTACCTACCCCTGTAGAGTAATATACAAAATTTAAAGTGAAAGAAAGGAAGGAAAAAGCTAGAGTAAAGGAGATGTAGAGTATGATAAAACAATTGAATAAAGATAAGATTTTGTTGAGCAATGGAATGCCAAACAACAAGAAAAGCTACAAGATATTCCAGAAATCAAAGAATCAGAAAGCTCTAAAGAAGAGGATATTAGCACTAGGTTATCCTCCAAATATGAAATTAAGATAAGGAAATCCCAAGCCTCCATAGATTTGAACCAACCTGCTCTAGTAGAATAACATCCAGAGTTCAGGATGAACATAACAGAAAGAAGAAAAGATAGAAATTAAATACAAGAAATACTCTGTTTTTCATGTTTTAGTCCTTATCTTCAAGAGCAGTTTTTGAAACGATGGAGATGAATTTTTTGAAACCAAAAGAGGGTTTTGTTAGGAATGGGCCCCTTCACAAAAACCTCTCTCTGGTTTTACACAAATATCACATTTTAATATATTCAAATATATCTTTGAGGCCTATTTTTCAGATATTTCACGATAAATAATTTCCTGTTTTAGTCACTAATTTTAGGCGAGGTTGCAGAATAGTTGGAGATTAATTTTTGGAAAAAAAAAAGGTTTTTGTTGGGAACGGGGCCCTTCACAAAAATCTCTCTCGGTTTTTATACAACTATTACCTTTTGGGAGATACAAAGATATTATTGGACCCTATTTTTCAGGAATTTGCCAGATTTATTTTCCTAAAAAATCTCATGGACAACAATTGACAAGCCACCTCATCAATTCGACTTGGAGATCAGATTTGACCTTCTCCTTGATTATTTGAAACAAGAAACTAAATATAGATGAGGAGGTTTTCACATCCATTTCTTTTGGATCTTGATAGTTATGTATTGTTTCTATGTAAACTTTGTAGAAGGAGAAGTTAGAGGTCGATAAGTTGGGCATTCTATGACCTTTTTGTAAAATCCACTGTAAGATTGTTTATATTCCATATTTATACTAAATGGAAAATGCATGTTGATTGTCAAATTTGCTTTCATATCTTATTCTACTTCTTTTCTTACTTGAATTCATTTATTCTATTGCAATGCATTTGATTTCTTGATTTTAAGGAACACAGTGAAAATTTGGTTGTTTTTGTTTATTATCAAAGTTGTCTTTAAGTACATGTTCTTGTTTCTCAATGATATTTTGAAATAAGAAATCTATATGGGGTTGACAAATTGAATACTCTCATAAATTTCTTTCTTTATTTACCTTATTGTCTGATCTATTAATGTGACTACAATTTACTAATTCAGTGGGTTATTTTCTGGCTTTATTTTGAGTTATGTGTTTATTTTGAACCCTTGAACAACTTTCAACCATTTTCTAAATAACCTATTAAAAAAACCCTTAAAAAATACCATTGCAATAACCCGATGAAGCCTTAGCTTTCCCTCTCACAGTCAAGTGCAACTTTAGGGACTAATACCTCTCGTGGGGTGTTTGCATATATCGAGAAACATGACCAATAGAAAAGGAAATAACAGGATGGGTATGAGTCAAATAAAAAAAACTACTAACATTACAAAGTGGCATATACTTTGAGTGTGGTACAAGTGGTAACAAGTTTGACTCCATGCTAAAAAGAAGGTGGGGCTAGTTTACAATCTTCCATGTGAAAGTGGAAAAGAAGGTCACATGCATACTAATACCGGGAAAGAGAAATTTCTTCTTTAGTCTGCAGGACTTGGAGGCCAAGAAAATAATGAAAATGTCCCAATTCTGTCATTTCAATTTTTTTCTTAAGCCTAGGTTTCACATGGGTCAAAATCTTGGGATCACTACCAGTGAGGATAAGGTCATCAACATAAGGAACAAATATAATTAGATGGTCACCCACTCTCTTGGTATAGACATTGGGGTTAGATTGACATTTATAAAGGTCCGTGGCAAGAAGAAATTTATCCATCTTAGCATACCAAGGCCATGGGGCTTGCTTAAGTCCATAAGATGATTTATTAAGGTGGAAAATATGAATAGAGCCATTTTGAATATTGCCAGAGGGTTGATTTATGTAAATTTATTCTTGTGAATCCCTAATCATGAAGACAAATTCAACAACCATCTTATGGACCTCCTATTTATATGAAGTTGCAAGGGCTAGAACAAGGCGAATGGAATTCATTTTGGTTGTAGGGGCAAAGGTTTTAGTATAGTCAATTCCTTCTACTTGAGAAAATCCTTTGGCAACTAACATGATCTTATGTCTCTCAACACTTACATATGTGGCACACTTAGTCATATACAACCGTTATAACTAGTAAGTTTTCTTCCTTTAAGAAGAAGGAGAATATTCCAAGTATAATTTACCAATAAGGAACGATATTATTTATTCATTGTTGTATCCCAAACTAGATGGCCATAATATTTTGTAAATGTTTTGGATCACGAGTCTTTGAAACTTGAGCCAAAAGAGAGGAGGCTTGTTAGAACTATGAACAATTACACCACTAATATGAAGGATCATTGGAAAGATCATCAACCACTTCTTGTGTTGTGCAGACCCATCTAGGAAGTTGTGGTATTGGTGTTGTTTCAGGTTAATGGACTCAAATATAGAAGAGTGAGCATGGAATTTTTTATTTTCATCCTCACTATCATCATTTGAAGAAGAAACCCAAAAAGGGGTATTGGTATAAATATTAGGGATAGAAGAAGATGACACATTTGTTGAAGATGGTATGATCACTGGATTAGGCACACAAGCTAAGAGACCTTCATCAAACTTGACATCTCTCCTAATAATAATTTATGTTGAATGAGGTTGAAGAAGTCTATACCTTTTACATCTTCAAAGTATCCAACAAAAATGGACTTCTCGCTCTTAGGTTGTAATGGCTTCCTTTTCTCATCAGGAATGTGAGCCCATGCTTCACTACCAAACACATGAATGTGGCTTACGTTTGATTTATTAGTACTCCATGCTTCTTTCAATGTTATATATTTTAAAGTCTTTATGGGAGTGGGATTTACTATGTAATTGGCACAATTAATGGCTTCCACCCAAAAATGAGGACTTACTCCCTTTGATTAGACCATGCAATTTACGATTTCTTTTAATGTGAGATTTTTTCTCGTAGCAACATCATTTTGTTGTGGTGTGTATGGAACTATATGTTGCATTTGAATTCCCTATGTGGTGCAGTAAGTTGTAAATATGTTGTTAACACATCGACCCATTATTGTTCTAAACTTTTGAGGTTTATGTCTATGTTATTTTTCTACAAGGGCCTTGCAGGACAAAAAAATGTCAAAAAATTTACTTTTAAGTTTTAAGAAATAAACCCAAGTGTGTCTGGAGAAGTCATCAATTAAGGTTAAAAAGTATTTGACACTAGAGAAATAATTAAAGGAAGCAAATCATAGAAATCACTATGAACAAACTATGAGGAGGTTAAGGCATGCCAAGAGGCATGTTTGTCAAAATAGAGGAAGACCAATCATCGTTTTCTGTTTACATAACTATTGCAATGAGTGATAGTTCAAAGAACCAAATCGCTCATGCCAAATTTTTCTCATGTCACTGTCATGAGCAATAAAAGATGATGGAAGAGAAAATGACCCAAAGTTGTCAAATCTATGCAACTTGGTATTATCATGATGTTGACAGGGGGAAATGTCCCACCTTCAACATCAAGGATTATCCCCATTGAAAGGTCCCAATTAGACCTCACATTGTTTGGAATCTAGAAACCATCTGGATTCTAGCCCGGTAACCATTACTAATTTTATGATTTAAATGGATAAATTCTAAGTCCTAAATGTATTCTTAGAACTAACATCAAAATATTGTCGTGATATAACACCTAGCTAGGATTTGGGAGTGAGAAATGAACATTAAATAAATAACCATTCCAACCATTACAACATAAAATAGTTTGTTGTGGGATAATGGTAAAAAAAGTGAAATCACTAGTCACCAAGTCAGGTTAGCCTTGTATTAATAACCAATAACCATTCCATATTCACCACTATCAACTAATTGAATCACAAAAATAACAAGAAAGCACCATTCGCATGAGAATAATCTATAGTAAAAGTAAAAGTCTTACAATGATTCCAACATCTACAAGAAAGGGAGTAGTCTCATACCACACATACACCAAAATGAGTCTCCAAAAAGTGGTCAGTAATGGCTTCTCCTCATTGACATTTCATAAAATAGTCTACAAAGGTGCACAAGAAAAAGTCCATTTTCTATTGGGTTTATATTATTAATACGCAAGAGGGAGAGGGAGGTTAATCATTTTGGTTCCTCCACTTGGCTTGTGGTTCCCTTCTTATCTCTTCAGTTTCTTCATTCAACTCTCTTTTTCGCCATCCGGAGGTTCATTTTCATTATTAATTCTAACTCCTTTAATAGTTTTGATTCCCTTCTTGACCATTCTGTTTAGTTGTTTATCCATCCTTTTGTGCCACCTAGGGTTCATTTCCTTTCTTGACTCTCCAAACTTCTTGTACTCTTATGCCACATGGCGGTTTCAATTTCTTTTGTTAGTTTGAACTCCTTTCTTCGTTGTTTGCACTTTCGTCTTGGTTGTTCAATTTTTCCATCCCACTACCCTTTTGTGTTGCTTGGGGAGTTTTGATTACCTTTCTCAGTTCAATCTCTTTTGTGGATGTCAAGTCTCTTTCTTGATCATTTGATTCAGTTTATTTATTTCATGCAGCTATGTAAAGATACCTGCAATGCAAGTGAATAAAGACCAAGGTACATGGGGTTAACCAAAATAAACCAATTATTCCACCGTACTAATCCCTTTTGGTATTTCAAATTAAATTACTTGGTAAACATATCTAAGCCATTTTGCTAAATTCGAAAGTAACGCTAAAAAGTATTTGCACATTGGCTAGGTGTTAAGAGAAATGATTTGAAGATCAAGACCAATCTCAAATTGGAACCCAATCATATACAACTTTGAAGAGGAAGGCCTTAGTTTAGCAATCGGGGCCGATTACAAAATTGGGTTGAAAAAGGGTTTCAACATGACTTAGGTAATTTCAAAAGTGTGTCAAGGGACATTCAAAAAATGATTTAAAGAGTTTGAATAAGGGGGGGACAATCGAAGAGTTCAATGAGACTAACATAAATGCCTAATTTTGAGATTGGACCCGATCTTAAAGTTGGGACCCATCCACACAAATGTTGGAGGAGGAGGCCCTGATTTAACAGTTGGGGTCAATTTTCAAGTTGGGTCAAGGGACAAGGAAAATAAATGGAGAGGGGTCTTTGTTTGGATATTGTGGATAATCACCAAATTGAATCGATCAAGCTTTGAGGTAAGAACTCAAAGTTATAAAGGATCATTAAGAGTTCAAACACTAGGTTTAAGTTCGAGTGAAAGCTTAAAAATATTCAAAACATTTCGAACCAAGTCCAAGGGAAAGTTCAATGAAAATAAAGAGGTAATAGGAAAGCCTGATTTCCAAATCGGGAGGAATGAAGGGAAGAAGGGGGTGAATATTGCAAAGCACATTAAAAGACTAGAATATGAGGTTCGGAAATAAACTTGGATTTAAAAAATAAACTTGTATAAATGAAAAAAGGAAGTCGAATTTGATGGATATAAAAGGGGTCCCCAATTGGAGATCAAGACCAATTTCAAGATCGGGAGAAAACTCAGTTAGAAATGTAAAGAAGGGCCCTGATTTTGAAATTAGCCTTGATTTGAAAATCAGAGACCAAAATCGAAGACAAAACAAGAAAATAAATGAAGAAAAGCTCAATGAAGGGAAGAAACCAAAAACTCAAATGAGAAATAAATTCCAGGGAAGAAAAGAAAGCAAATCACAAAATCAAGTAAGAAGGAGAAAATAGAAGAACAAATCACGACTTAACCATCTAAAAGAATGACTAGGATGTAAAGTAATGAGGAATCAAGGTTAATGTAAATCTAAAATAATAAAGCATATTCAGATAGGTGAAGAAAGAGGAGCCCCAAATTTTTCTGAAAATTTAAGGGGGGTTGTTTAGAGACTCGATAGCAGCTGACATTGTGTGAATCCATGAATCTCTCAATCATTACTTCATTTTTTCTTACAGGAAGCCAAATGTTAAGAAGGAATCATACCTTAGAATTCAAACAAATGGATTATTTAGGTCTTTCCTTTGTAACATGAACCCATAGTATCCCAATCATACAACTTCAATGACTTAGCAACTTTTCCTAAAGATAGAAAGTATGGAGTTGGTTCCATTTAAACATTCAACTAATGTTTGAGGTAACAATCATAATCACAAGGTTTTACTTAAATGGGGTTGAATATTTTGGGTAGATAAGTTTTTCACTTTCTTTGTTGACTGCTAACTCATGAGCATCCATAGCTCGAGTGGAGTCACCTCAACATCATAGGCCTCACTACACTACCGCAAAACATCCATAGCCCCAGCGAAGATATCTTCATTTCCCCACAAATGACTCAATTGTCAGGAAATGAGATACACTTCTACACTAAACCTAACAACATAGAAGAAGAATTTAATCAAGAACATAAATGACAAAGCAATCGCCCGCGATTACGGAGATTTTACCACAGAGCCATGCGGAAATAGCATTCCTTGGCCGTTACTGCTCAATTTGTTGTCTTATTCAATATGAATAAAAGATTACGTGTAACCTTGGTCCACACACAAGACATGTCGACGTCCATACCCTCTTTCTTTTGCAAGAACAACCCTATAGCCAATATATCTTACATCTACATGACCAAAAAACTACATCTAAATATTTCTCTAAACATTGGCTATCTATCTTACGATTCATTGATTATTATCCTTTACAACCTTACAACCTTACTCTTTATAGGCTTTCTGATAGGCAAAACCTAAATACTTGGCACCCAAAAGAGGTTACAAAATTATGCAGATCATTGGCTACAAACCCCATGAATCTCGGGATTCTATTTATAGTGGAAACTCATTGAGATTACTAGTCGGAGCTTCTGTCGATAGCTCATTTGTTATTCAGTCGGTCACCACATGCCCACTTGTTGACCTCTTTGAATTTTTATGCGATGCCTTTACCATGTCGAACCATCTCGTGCTTGGGCTTAATTTACTTGGTCAACTAACCTGGGCCAACCCGACTGGTTGTCGATCCATCTCGACTTGACGGAGTCGGTCAATTCACCTGCGACTTCCAGCTGTTAGTCGATTCACACTCGACTAGACTTTCACTAGAATATAACAACCCAACATAAATTTCATTTCCCAAGACTTTTACCAAATTAAAAGTATATGTTATAACATTGGTGGATGGGGGAAACATTAAGCCTTTACAACTAGGTGGGGATGATGCCTATTTTTAGGAAAGGATTGACCATGATTGATAATAAGAATATTCCCCAAAATATATTTAACCTTGGATGTCTGACCGAAAACATTTCACATGGTGTTCTCCTTTAACATGAATGGACGATATCTTCAAGTTGGTTGAATCACCAATTGATTGGTTTTTCAAGATTCAATGGGACTCGGTTTTTTAGGAAGCCTCAATTCCACCTTTGTTTTAACTTTTTCAAGTGTTGGGACATTTATTCACAACTTCTTTATTTAGGACATGAATGAGAAGTAAAATGAAATATTACAAATATTAACAAGTGTGTATGCATTTAAAGGCCCAACACTTGACCCATTATTGGAACTACAAACTATTTAACAAGCGGATATGCCATGCAAATACAAAATTATTTCCAAAAGGAAAGATATGTAGATGAAACCTTAGAGAAATGTAAATTACTGAAATAAATTCAAGAAGCAACTTTGAAAAGTGAGAGGCATGGTGCATGATTCTAAGGGTTGGATTTGCATTCTTGGGCCATCTCATTGGGCTTTATGGATTTCTAAGTTTATCCTTCTATAATAAACAACTTATTATATTTTCTTGGGCTTCACTCAACTATGTAAAATAGATCACCGACATTGAAAATAAAGAGGATATGAAAGTGCAAACTACACAAATCTAAAAAAAAACAATGCTCAAGCCATATATGGAATCTTCTTAAAAAACTAAAGACAAAAGGATGACTTGGGAGTTAGTTAAGGTCAACTTGGTCTAATGTGCTTTTAGGTAAAGTGTGTTTCATGGTATGCGTGGTAATACATTTGTAGTTATGTAATCAATATTTGTGATATGTTGTAGACATAAAGTGATGTGATTGTTCATGTTTTCCTCGATACTAACAACTATATTGACCCATGGCTTAGCACGAGATGGTTAGTGATATCTATTCAAAGAGCATGAAGGGTCACATCTACTCATGACCGATTGTAAAGAAACTCATATGTAAATCATTTTCTTTTGCATTAATATATTGCCTCAAAATTGGCCCACATTACGTTTAGCAGAGATTAGGTGGATTGTTTCCCTCTTTGAGGGTTTTAATATATATATATTACATTGTTGTCATGATCTTTGATTTGTTGTGAGTGGTTGCTTAAGGTGTTGGACTTGTGTGAAAATACCATTTGTCGAACATGGTACCAAAGCTTATATGAAGACTTACCTTGCTCCTATTGTTGATTGAACGCCCAAACTTGTGTCACTACATGCATCAAAGGATTCCTAGATTCTACCATTTATGGGCTAAGAAGGTTGTTCCATTGCATCCACAACATTACTTTAAATTTGAAACACTTTTCATTTCAAGTAAAGGTTTTTGTTTCCCAAGATCGATCATTTTTGTCAAATATAGAGGTATAGAGTTTCATTACAGTTTTAATTTTGTTTATATGTTGTGTTAATTATTTTGTTTTATGTTCATATTCGAGTTTGCTATCCTTTTTTTGTGTATGCTCTTTTTCATGTGCCTAGTGTGATCTTGACAAACCAAAAGTAGAGTGGAAAGTGTTTTATTTTTGTGCATGCTCTTATTTTCTTTGTGTGATCTTGATGGAAAATAAAAACAATGATAAAACTGCATTTTTGGTGGGCCAACCTCAATTTTGTAAATCCTCTTATTTATTTGTTTATTTTGTTAATTTGTTTGTTTTGTGTTTTGACGTGTTAAATTTTTTTGCATACAAAAATAAGAGTTATTGGGGTAACACACATTTCGAGGTTTAAAAAAATCTCCTCAGTAACATTTGCTATATATTTTGCATTAGCTCATTTGTTTGAAAGTTACTTTATAAAAAAGGGCAATAGTTGCAAAGTAGCTAGTCGTTTCTTCATTATTCTAGTATTATAAGGCTTAGTATCTTAGTATCATAATTTTTTTGACAAAAATCATTTTTTTTTTGTATTTGATGATATTTATAAACGTAATAAAATGAACATTTATTTGTATATGTTAGACACGTAGTCAGCAGGATTGTGTTACTATAATAATATTGTATATGAAGAGTTGTGGAATTTGATAGGAAGTGTCATCCATTATGGAATACCAACAGTCATTTGCTTGTTTTTATTTACCTTTCATCTTAATGCAATACACATCAACGTGGAGTTACATTTTCTGCCAATGCATGGCACGGCATTGTGGAGTCATGGTCTAACTCCATGGTTATCTCTACCCTGGGTGTTTCATTTCCATAGAAAGAAACGTCTATCCACCTGCCATCCCATCTACACTCGTGTCCTATCTCTATACCAATCTATCTGTGTCAAATTTCTTCAACAACATTCCTTACCGCTTGTTAGGTCACAAAATTCTAATTCCCGCCATTAGTATGTGTACGCTCCACAAGAAACCCTAATTCTCTCATTTACTAGCGTTGTTGCATATTCATGCCCACAGGTCAAAACCCTAATTATGTTCCCCATGGGCATGCAACCCTTATTCGCATCCCATTCCTAAGCACTGCAAACACTCCAACTCTAGCTCCCATTGGGGATACAACACATGCCCCTCAACTTCATGCCACGACCTAACTCCTCTCTATGATTATTGTGGTACCTTTGCGATGAGCTTTAGTAGCTCATGATATGGTCACATCTTGCAGTAATACACTAAGTGAAAAACTCTTCATGGCAACCTGGTAGATATGGTCACATCTTGCAGTAATACACTAAGTGAAAAACTCTTCATGGCAACCTGGTAAAGAGAAACCTTTCTCCAGTGATCTCTAATAAATTGAAGCCCTTCTTACTGCAATCTAGTAAGGTGAAAACGCCTCCATGACAATCTTTAGTAAATTGAAATCCTTATACGCATTGGTTTACTCACAAAAATGACAACTCTTCTCACTTTTCCTGTACACCATATCTCTCACGTTTCCAATCGACTCTTAACTATCAATTGACTCTTGGCATTCCTTAAGCTTTGACAGGGGTTGTTTTGTTGTTGGTAAGAGATTTATTGGTAAGTTGTCGTTGTTGCAAAGGACAATGCATTGTAATATGTAACACTAGTGGAATTATCGGTTCGCTGATAATATTTTACACTGTGAATCTTCTTGTGATATACTACGCTTGTGATATTTTACATTATGATATACTACCCTTGTTCCTTGTTCCATTATGTTCAATTTCCAACCTGATATTCATTTTCATTTCCACCCGTGAACAACCATACAAATTCAACATGGTGTACGTTAACATCGACTCCTTATTGAGACACTACCGGTGATTGGGCACATCTTGGATTTGTACTTCGTAACTTTCCTTTCATATTTTGATCATCTTTCGTAGTCCAAACCCTAATTGAAGAAAGTATAACTTCTGCATGTATCGACCAGACTCAAGAAGATATTTTTCTTCATTCCATTCATAAATGAAAGGACACAAAAAAATTAGAGGGAGGGGGAACTGACATCATCCCTGTAAATATAATCTTCACTGTACCCATTGTGGAAGGAATGGGTCACATGAAGCCACCAACTATAGAGTTCCATGGGAGAAGATCAAAGAAAGACAAAATTAGAAAGAAGATAGAGGTAAAACTTCAGAACTAGTTGAAGGTAAAACACTTGCTCATTACATAGTTTCCCATTGCAATATAGGAGTAACTGAGGAATTGTTTAACACTTCAAATTCTTCTTGGGGAGATGCATGGCTTCTTGACACAAGTGTAACCTCTCACATGAAATTTCGAATAGACTTCTTCGAAGACTTTGATGACAATGTAGACACCGTAGTATATTTTGTAAATATATCAAGTCTCAAACCTTTGGGAATGGGCACCATCAGGCTTAAGTTGCATGGACTCCTGGATTTTCTTCTACATAATGTACTATATCTTCCTGAGCTGCAAAGGAACTTGTTTTCCTTTGTGCACATCAAACAACAAAAAGCCACTATGTTCATATGTTCGGTGGAAAAGTTGAAATAAGGAAGGATTCTGACAACATGGTTGTCATGATCAGAATGGAAGATGGAAGACTGTTGAAAATGAAATGGACATCTTCCCATTGATCCAAAAATGCTTAGACACCACTTATTTCTTCACATATATACATGCAATATCTAACTTGATCCAAAATAATTTACTGATCGTATTGGGGTGGTTCACAAAATTCTGATGATGTGATTTTTACCCAAAAACTCATAAACTGGAGATTAGATTTTCTTAATGACAGTGAGATGACACAACATGAAATAAAAGTACTCAAATTACATATTTTTGTTTCATCTTTAAGTTCCATTCATTCCAATGAAAATTGTCTTGTCCATCTCAAGTACCAAAAATAACATATAAAATGGCTCACATATGTCAATTTAATGGATGCTCTTAAATTCCCTTATTCAAAACAAGAAAATAACTTCACCATTGAAGTTCTTGTGAAATTTTGAAACTTTTGACTATAAAATCGACCAATTTCCAAACTTGTTCAATTTCACGCTCTTTGGCACACAAAACAATGCATTAAATGTTCACTAATGACAAATTGAGCAAACAATTTTACAAATGACCTCAAATAAAAAAAACTTCATATTCATTATCCTTGTGAAAAATCATGCAAAATTGATATAAAACATTTGAAATCCCATCAAGGTACCATTCGACATGCTTTATGGTGCAACACCAAACTTGGATTGTACTTGCATGCACTTCCATATAGTCTCGAAATCAATGCCCTGTCTCGAAATATCTCTCTTAGAATTTGTGCAGACCTCAAAGTTTGTGCATAGGGATTTAGTGGCAACTTATTCTAATTATAGCAGAATCCTGCTAAATGTGGAACCAATGGCATATTGGTTAGAACCATCCGCTATTATAGTGAAGGTTTGGGTGTGATCTCTCTTCCACACATATACTTTTGATTATTTGTTCCAATCCATATGATATATATGGTGGCTAGTTATGGATATATCCGTTGGTGGTTATATATATATATATATATATATATATATNCCAAACAAACTACCGTGAAATATTCATGTTAATCCCCTCGAGTATTATGGTATGGGTCACATGGTATATCATTCGACCAAAAAGTAGGGGTCGGGGGATAGCCCTCGACCCATTTCCCTCCCATATGAAACTTTGTATTAACATAATTATATTATATTTCATAGTATGGTTAAGAACCGTCATATGGCTCGTTAGTTGTGGCGGGTATGTTAAGACTTTGGTTGATAGGGAGGTCATGGGGTAGAACCTTGTTGACTCCAAAATTTGATACAATATAAACCAACATTGGCCAATGGGAAGGTTCCACATGGAAACTTCTCATTAGCTATCCAATGCCACATGTCATTACATCATTGGGCCACTTGGATGCCAACTCAACTACTGATGAACCCTGCCACATCACTGTTGTATGAACATGTGCCATGTGTCATTGCTGATGTCACCCAGTATTACGTTGATGTCGTCATTTGACCTTTGACTTTTGCCTGTTTGACCCCAAACTTTGACCACTTATAATTTTTTCATACGAGATTTGTTTGACTTGTCGTTTGCATCATTGGTAAGATGACGAGCTCTACACAATGATGTCATTTTCAAGACAATTTGAGATGTTTGAATTTTGAGCATTTATGGACCCCTTGGGACCTCTATGAGCGTTCCTTAGATCCTTCTGGATCACATCTTCTCACTGAAGAACTTTTGTACCTCCAAAAGTATAGATATTCAACAACTTAGTGATGATAATTCTGACTCACTTTTCCATCTTACTGAAATGTTCTAATCAATAACTTAGTGATGAAGCTTCTTCACTCTCCCATCTCGTTGATTCTTTTGGAAATAAGTCTTCATCTTGGGTGAGCAATTTTAGGTATTAGATCAATGTACTTATGTCTGCTTCTCTGGAATATAGCTACGACTCTGGCCTTTGTCATTGTAGATAATATGATATATAGCTCTGGTTCTGGCTCATAGATTCTATGACAACAAAAGTCTTGTTCACTGAATCTCTACTATACATGTATCATGTATTTCAACATACATGTATCATGTATTTCAACATCCACTCACATATCCTTTTATGGAAGAAAGTCCATCTCAGCTAATATGAAACCAAGTTGAATGCTAACCTATGTCTTGCCCATTTGGACTCTTTGTTCTTATATTTTTGATGTATTTGTAGAAGCCCCTGAATGATTACTCCGTCGATTGTTACTTCTACCTTGAAAAACAATAATGCTTGTACTGTTATCATATGTACCTGATTGCCTCTGTTCAAGGTATACATCCATACAAACATGACATGGTATTTAAAGAATCTTATGGCATGCACCTTTATGTGCCTCTTATTTTTGAAGAGGATCACTTCTCCTTTACCAGCTCTAGAAATTTTTGCATTACTTCGATGATCTTTCCGCTCCTGAACTACATGCTCCAACTGCCTGTATCCTTTTGTTCGTTCGCTTCTAGGTCTTCAGAATCAAGAATGTTGTCTTAGACAATTCGATCCATATGTAGTCTTTTTGCGGATTACAAGACAAAACATTTGTCCATATTGTTGTCTAAAGGCTTTAGAAATCTTTACAATGAGATTCTTCGCACTATTAAACAATATGTAAACATGTGGTTATATAGAAATATCCTATTGAGATTCCTCTCACTCCATAACAAAGTGTAAGGTGTAAGGTGGCTATCTAGAAATATGTAACGAGATTCCTCTCACTCTTTACAACATATAAGGTGACAATATAGAAACTCTCTTTACAAAATTCCTCTCAGTCATACAAGGTGGCAATATTGAAATTTATAGAGTCGCTCTCACTCTTATAATTTATAATGTTTGACTTACAATCCTTCTAATAGACTTTAGAAGATTTACACATATGCATATTACATTTACAAATATACATATTTACAATGAATTTTTTAAAGATGGTTTACTTATGGACTCATTCTTCCCATTGTACTGGGAGGAGTCTCACAGCTTCCGACCTATGACAATGCCTCTAACACTGATGTTGAATCTAACATTGAATCTGATGCAGAATCCAATTAACCATTGGACCAAACTATTGATCTTCCTAGTAACCTGTATAACCTCTCCTTCCAGATACCAAGCACTATTTCTGTGTCTAGAGTACTTCTCTTGAATACACAAGTACACGGTCATTCTGGAATGTAACTATATAGACATCATATTCAAATGATGCAACTGAGAGCAGGTTTACCTTTAAGTTTGGAACATACAACATATGTTTGATTTCCATAAATCCTCCTGACTCGAGCTGGAATCCTACATATCCATACCCTCTTATTGCTTATCTGGTATTGGTTCCAGATCCCTTAAAGAAATCTACGTCGAACTCTGAGAAAATAAAAAATATTAATCTTATCCTAGTCATGTGGCGAGATGAGCCACTATCCATGAACCATTCTTCGATGTCTTCATATATCACTAAATTGCCAAGAACAACCATTAGGACGTATTCTTTCCCAAGCCTTTTAGTAAGACCATTGACTTCATTTGGAGCTATTTCTTGTCTTCTCGCAAGTGATTTCACATATTTTATGTTCTGCTTCAGACATAAGTGTGGGTAAAGTGTCCAACACTTCTCAATATGGTGTCCACTCTTACCACAATAAGAGCAGAGTGTCTTGTTCCACGATCCCTTCTTATCATTCCTCCTTTTCCTCTGACTTGAGAAATGATCTGCCTTCTTCTTGGAGGGATTTATTTTCACAGGTTGTCTTCTCTGATACTTCTCCTTATCATGGTTACTAGTTCCACAAGAAGCACATGGATAACTAGACCATTCACCAATGGGAAAAGTCTTTGTTCCTTCTCCTGTAGCATGCACATATTTCCCTGGAGATGATTTGCACATACTACTCTTCTATGGACTGGAAGGTAAGGCCAATTGCTTATGTAGGACTTCTTCATCTGAGGTTCTCTATGCTTCAGCTACCCTCGAGCATTCTCTGCCTTGTTGGGAAGAAGAACAATATGAAGAGTCTTCTTTCTTGATCATGTTCTTTGAGGGAGATAGTGCAAGAGAGACTATCTCATTCTCTGTTTGTCCAACTTTATTGATTGATGGTGCCAATATCTGCAACTTCCTTTCTAGTTCATGAAAAATACTCATG
>SNQJ01S0045597.1:63006-74070 GCA_010110895.2 Picea sitchensis
TTGACTTACAATCCTTCTAATAGACTTTAGAAGATTTACACATATGCATATTACATTTACAAATATACATATTTACAATGAATTTTTTAAAGATGGTTTACTTATGGACTCATTCTTCCCATTGTACTGGGAGGAGTCTCACAGCTTCCGACCTATGACAATGCCTCTAACACTGATGTTGAATCTAACATTGAATCTGATGCAGAATCCAATTAACCATTGGACCAAACTATTGATCTTCCTAGTAACCTGTATAACCTCTCCTTCCAGATACCAAGCACTATTTCTGTGTCTAGAGTACTTCTCTTGAATACACAAGTACACGGTCATTCTGGAATGTAACTATATAGACATCATATTCAAATGATGCAACTGAGAGCAGGTTTACCTTTAAGTTTGGAACATACAACATATGTTTGATTTCCATAAATCCTCCTGACTCGAGCTGGAATCCTACATATCCATACCCTCTTATTGCTTATCTGGTATTGGTTCCAGATCCCTTAAAGAAATCTACGTCGAACTCTGAGAAAATAAAAAATATTAATCTTATCCTAGTCATGTGGCGAGATGAGCCACTATCCATGAACCATTCTTCGATGTCTTCATATATCACTAAATTGCCAAGAACAACCATTAGGACGTATTCTTTCCCAAGCCTTTTAGTAAGACCATTGACTTCATTTGGAGCTATTTCTTGTCTTCTCGCAAGTGATTTCACATATTTTATGTTCTGCTTCAGACATAAGTGTGGGTAAAGTGTCCAACACTTCTCAATATGGTGTCCACTCTTACCACAATAAGAGCAGAGTGTCTTGTTCCACGATCCCTTCTTATCATTCCTCCTTTTCCTCTGACTTGAGAAATGATCTGCCTTCTTCTTGGAGGGATTTATTTTCACAGGTTGTCTTCTCTGATACTTCTCCTTATCATGGTTACTAGTTCCACAAGAAGCACATGGATAACTAGACCATTCACCAATGGGAAAAGTCTTTGTTCCTTCTCCTGTAGCATGCACATATTTCCCTGGAGATGATTTGCACATACTACTCTTCTATGGACTGGAAGGTAAGGCCAATTGCTTATGTAGGACTTCTTCATCTGAGGTTCTCTATGCTTCAGCTACCCTCGAGCATTCTCTGCCTTGTTGGGAAGAAGAACAATATGAAGAGTCTTCTTTCTTGATCATGTTCTTTGAGGGAGATAGTGCAAGAGAGACTATCTCATTCTCTGTTTGTCCAACTTTATTGATTGATGGTGCCAATATCTGCAACTTCCTTTCTAGTTCATGAAAAATACTCATGCGGAAATATTCATGACTTAACAGTGGATCTTGCAGCCTCTGATTCTCTTCCTCAAGAGCTTGCAACTGCATTCTCAACTCAAAATTCTCTCTCTGGATTTGACGATTAATGTTCTTATGGAGTCTCAACTTCATAAGAACCTTACTCATATTGCTTCCTTGAAAAGAGCCTTCAAGATCTTCACCAACTAAACTCTTGGATCTCATCACAACAATAGCTTGCAACACACGCCAAAAACTAGCTATGATACCAACCTGATTTGAAAATCCTTAGACACCGCTTATTTCTTCACACATATACATGTAATATCTAACTTGATTGGAAATAATTTATTGATCGTATTGGGGTGGTTTGTAGAATTCTGATGACGTTCTTTTTACCCCAAAAATCATAAACTAAATATTAGGTTTGCTTAGTGATAGTGATATGACACAATAGAAAATAAAAGAACTCAAATTACATACTTTTGTTTCATGTTTAAGTTTCATTTATTCCAATGAAAATTGTCTTCTTCATCTCAAGTACCAAAAATCACATATAAAATGACTCACATATGTCAATTTAATGGATTCTCTTAAATTCCCTTATTCAAAATAATAAAATAAATTCATGATTGAAATCCTTGCAAAATTCTCAAAAATTTGACTATAAAGTCGATCAATTTCCAAACTAGCTCATTTTCATGCTCTTTGGCATGCAAAACAATGCATTAAATGCCCATCAATGACAAATTGAGAAAAAAGTTTTACAAATGATCTCAAATCACAAAACATACTTCATATTCACGATCCTTGCGAAAAATCGTGCATAATTGATATAAAACACTTGAAATTCCGTCAAGGTACCATCCAACACGCTTTACAGTGCAACACCAAACTGGCTCGTACTTGCACGTACTTCCATACAATATCAAAATCCGTGTCTTGTCTCGAGATTGTCCATACCTCGAAGTTTGTACATATGGATTTTTGCACATAGGTATGCATGCCCATATATAGGCTCAACCTCCAAACCTCCACATGGATTTAATGGCAACTTATTCTAATTATAGCGAAATCCTGCTAAATGTGGAACCCATGGCATACTGGTTAGAACCATCCACTATTATAGCAGAGGTCTAGGTTCGATCGCCCTTCCACACATATTCCTTTTTTTTTTTTGTTCCAATCCATATGATATATATGGTGGGTAGTTACATATATATCCGNCCACACATATTCCTTTTTTTTTTTGTTCCAATCCATATGATATATATGGTGGGTAGTTACATATATATCCGTTGGTGGTTATTATAATATAATATATATAATATATATGGCAAACAAACTCTCGTGCAACATTCGTGTTAAACCCCTCGAGTATTATGGTATGGGTCATGTGGTATATCATACAACCATAAACTAGGGGGCTAGTCCTCAACCCCTTTCTCCCCCCATATGAAACTTTGTATGAACATAATTCCATTATATGCCTTAATATGGTTAAGACCCATTGTATGGCTTGTTGGTTGTGGTGGGTATGTTAAGACTTTGGTGGATAGGAAGGTCATGGGGTCGAACCTTGTTGTCTCCAAAATTTTATACAATGTAAACCAACATTGGCCAATGGGAAGTTTCCATGTGGCAACTTCTCATTGACTATCCAATGCCACATGTCATTACATCACTAGGCCACTTGGATGCTAACTCAGCTGCTGACGAACCCTGCCACATCATTGTTGTACGAAGATGTGCCACATGTCATTGTTGATGTCACCCAGTACGATGCTGACATTATAATTTGACCTTTGACTTTTACTTCTTTGACCCCAAACTTTGACCTCTTATAACTTTTGCATACGAGCTCCATTTGACTTGTCGTTTGCGCCATTGGAAAGTTGACGACGAGCTCTACACAATGATATGATTTTTGGGACGATTTGAGATGGTCTAATTTTGAGCATTTATGGACCCCCCGGGACCTTTGTGAGCATTCTGGATCCTCCTAGACCTCTGTGAGCATTCCTTAGATACTTCTATATAACTCATATACAAAATGTTGCATACCTTTCTCATCATGATGCAAGTATAGTCTTCTGTGGTATGCTAGATTTGGCCATATTAATTATGTCAGTCTTCGTTCGTTTGTTGAGAAAGAGTCGTGTTTCTGGTTTGCCTACTATTCCTAAGAAATTGAAGCAATTTCATGTTTGTATCATTTGAAAACAAAACAAACCACTCTTTCATGATTCTACTTCTAAATCATGTAGAAAACTTGAATTGATTCATTCCGATTTGTGTGTTGATGTTTTTCCAAGAATTAAAGTATTATATTCTTTTATTATTAATTAATATGCAAAAGGATCACAACTAAAAGATAGATATCCACAAAACAATAATATATATCCTTAGGGAAACCCTCAAGGGGGAGAAAACCTTGCAAACTTGCCTCAGTATAGATTCCTCCAACATGTACAATGTCATACAATGCTCTTTCACGAAATCACGACTAAAGAGACCTAGACACGAACCAGGAATAACCTCCTAGATTAGTGCACACTACTCTCTTGTACTTATGTTCGATGATTGATCTCAAAATGTCTCTATATAACCTCTATTTATACTCTAAAACATCTAAAAGACATGACTTATCAATAAATCCTTTCACAATTACACTTAGGAATAACTTCCGAAATTACATAAAATCTCAACACTCCCTCTTAATGAGGAAGGTATTCTATCTGGCACAAACTCTAACACTACTGCCATCCACATGAGCTCATGACCATTGACTGTCATAAACACAAATCTATACATCACAGGAAATCCATAGTGACTTCACAACATGCATCTAGGGCCGGTGGAAGATCTCTAATAGCTACAACATGTCATCATGAGACTATCTAGTTTTCTGCAAAAAACTCAGATATCTTATGCATGACATCTAGTACCCTACGATAACATCTGTACCTCGTCTCTTCAACATGCATCTAGGGCTGGTGGGTAGATCTCCAATAGCTAAAACATGTCATCATGACATCCACTACCCTGCGATAAAATTTGAAGCCATTACTCCCTCTAAAGAGGGACTACACGAAGCTTATCCTTGAAGTTCTCGAACTTCATCCTCGACAACGACTTTGTCAACACATCCACAACCTGCTCATCAGTAGCCACATATTGGAGCCTCACTGCTCCCTTCTCCACCATATCCTTGATATAGTGATCCCTGATTTCGATATGCTTCAAATTATCATGAAACATCAGGTTCTATGACAACTTTATACAACTCTGGTTGTCGCACAAGATATAGATCGCCTCCATCGCAATATTGAATAATCCAATCAACAATTTCCTAAGCCACACTGCTTTGTGACTTGATGCACATGTTTCCACATACTCCGCCTCAGGCGTACTCAGTGCTACAAATGACTGCTTCTTACTGATCCATGAAATCATATCGGATCCCAAAGTGAAGCAACATCCTAATGTACTTTTCTGGTTTGTAACACTACTGGCCCAATCTGAATCTGAATATCCAAGTAGACTGATCTCACTGTCTACAACATACTTGAGCCCATAATCCACTGTACCTTTATGGTACCTCATCACATGTTTTATTACAATAAGGTGAACATGTCTGGGGTGAACCATGTACTGACTCAAGGTGTTCACAACAGAACATATAGCTGGTTGTGTATTTGTCAAATACATCAATGATCCAATCATCTACGTGTATAATGTAGCATCCACAACCTCTGAATTCATATCATCCAACAACTTCATATTTGATGCCATCGATGTAGCCGTCGGTTTACAGTCCAACATTCCAAACCTCTGCAGGATCTCCATAGCATGTTTTCCCTGATTTAGGAAAATCTCATTCTTCCTTTGCCATACCTCTAGACCCAAAAAGTAGTGCATCAAACCTAGGTCTTTCATTTCAAACTCTCCAACGAGTTTTCTCTTACACTCAATGATGAGCTTCTCCACTCTTGTCAAGAACAGGTTATCCACATATAGTAGTAACATCACTGGTCCATAATCCTCAACCTTGAAGTAAAGGTTGGAATTTGCATTGCTCTTGGTAAATTCCAAGCTCATCAGAAAACCATCAATCCGACCATACCGTGCTCTTGGTGCCTACTTCAATCCATATAATGCCTTCTTTAACCTGCACACATGCGTCTCCCTGTCACGTGTCTTGAATCCTTGCGGTTGTTCCACGTAAACCTCTTCCTCTATTACCCCATTCAAAAATGTTGTCTTCACGTCCATCTGATGAACCTTCCATTTCATCACAATAGCTATTGAAAGAAAAACCATTATTCAAGTATATCTTGCCATAGGAGTATAAGTATCCTCGTAGTAAATTCCTTCCTTTTGAGAAAATCCTCATGCTACAAATCTAGCCTTGTATTTCTCAATGCTTCCATCTGAAACATGCTTCATATTCAATATCCACTTGGAGCTCAAAACTAATTTTTCCCTGGGTTTGGGAACCACATCCCAAACACCATTCTCCACAATTGATTTATATTCCTTGACCATGGAATCCTTCGATTCTTTCTTTCCTGCAACTTCTTCATAACTGGTAGGCTCTACATCAATTATATCACACAATAATTCCACATAGCTAGGATACGATTTTGGTTTCTTGACTTTCCTAGATGATCCATCCTGGGCACCATATCTCTCTGCATCTATGATGGCCTCTTGTGCCCAAGCTAGTATTCTCTTTTGTGTAGGATTCTCCATAGGTATCTGTGGCTTGGCCATATCTCGATCCTCCATAATGGATTCCTTTGCTTCCACTTCTCTTGTCTCTACGACTCTAGGAACTCCATTCTCTTCGTCATGAGATTCCTCTGCACGACCTTGCTTTGGCTTGGGAAAAGATACATCCTCATTGAAGGTGAAATATCTGCTAATATCGATCTTCCGATGACCGAGAATGTATACTTTGTAGGCCTTTGATGTGTCATTGTACCCAACAAATGTACCTTTCTTTCCAGATGGGTCCAATTTTATTCTCTTGTACTTGGGACATGCACATATACAGGACAACCGAATATCCTTAGGTGGTTGACCTATGGCTTATCTCCTGAAAACATTTCCTTTGGTGTCTTGTTTTCAAGAACTCGATGGGGACTTCTATTCTTCACGTACACAACTATTATTGCAACTTCTGCCCATAGATACACAGGTAAGTCTTGATCATGGATCATGGCCTTCACTGCTTCCATAATCGTTTGATTCTTTCTCTCTGCTACTCCATTTTGTTGTGGATTATAGGGAGTGGAGAGCTCCCTCTTAATCCCAACTTCTTTCAAGAAATCTAAGAATTCATCTAAGGTGAATTCTCCTCCATTGTTTGATCTCAATGTCTTTATCTTCCTTTCTATTAGGTTTTCTACTAGTGCCTTGAATTCCTTGAACTTACCAAATACTTCACCTTTTGACTTCAAGAAGTAAATCCAAGTTTTGTGTGAGTAATCATCAATAAAAGATACATAATATATGTACCCATTGCGTGATAGTGTTGGCATCGATCCACATACGTCATAGTGTACAATATCCAAGACTCCTTTGGCTCTGCTATCACTGCTTGGAAAAGGGTTCTTCACACAATTATCTTGTGCACAACCTTTGCACACACCATCTGGATTCACCTGAATCTTTGGTAGTCCTATTACCATCTTGCTCATGATTGGTAAAGCTCTGTAGTGTAGGTGGGAAAATATCATATGCCATAGCTCACTTGAATTCACAGTGTCGTAAATCAATGCTGAATCTGAGTGTCCCTTTAATTTATACAGTCCTCCTTCTTGGACACCAATAACAACTGCATCATCAAACATCTTTCCTTTTAGCAACATGATAACTTATCCATCTACAAATGAAACCCTGAAACCCTTCTCATCCAATGCTGAAATTGAGAGAAGGTTCTTCTTCAAACCTGGTAGATAAAGCACATGCTTCATCCTCATTGTTTTCCCGGAATCTAGTTTGCAGGAGGCCTCTCCTACTCCTTTGATTGGATACTCATAATCATCACCCAACTTCACATTATGAGGTGAGTCTTTATGAGTTAAGTTTGACAGAGAGATTTTATACCCTGTCATGTGCTTAGAAGCACTGTTATCCACCAACCAAGTATCATTTCCAGGGGTGACTGTTCCTGTGAGAGATGATATTAGGATGTAGTCATCATCACTTGAATTGTCATCTCTTGCAATTTTCTTTGGTGGTTCATCAACTTCAGCAGCATGATCATGATGTCTCTTGCCCTTTTCCTTTTCTTTTAGTTTAATAATAAGGGGACACAATTTTGTAACATGTCCCAACTTTTCGCAACAAAAACACATAACATTTGAATAGTCTTTGATTCTTATTCGACTTTTGAGGTTTCTTTGGGGATGGGGGTTATTTCTTACTCTTTCCTTTCCTTGTATGAGAAGCCAAAGCTTAATCATCATCCCTCAATTTCTCTTCTCTTGATACCATCCTTGCTTCCTCTTGAGTGAAATCTTCCCATAATCTGCTAAACTTGATTAGCTTCCTCCTTGAGCATATTCCTTGAATGAATGAGTCGCATGACCTTGGGAGACCATTCAAGGTGGTCATCACCATTTATTCTTTGTCAACAATGTCTCCAATATCTTCAATCTGTTCCTTGATCTGGTTCACTCTCGAGAAGTAAGAGTGAATGGACTCTGAATCTTGAAGCTTCACATTCTTCATCCGGGTCTTCAATGCCATCCTTTTGTTGATGTTTTTTCCTTCAAATAACCAAGTCAATGCATCCATCATATTATTCGGGTATTTTAACGGAGAAAAATGATGGATCAGATGATCCTTGATTGAGTCTGCAATAATCCTCTTAGCCATGGCCTGGTTCTTTTTATGCTTTACCTTGGCCTCATCTTCCTTTGGTTCTGGAACTTCCTCCTCAACAATTTTTTCTAAATCATGTTCTTCCAGAAGGAGGAATACTCTATACTTCCATGCTCTGAAGTTTTCTGCTCCTTCCAACTTCTCGTCAATTTTGGTGCCAGTATTCATCCTGCCTGGGAAAGTGAAGTTAGTTTTCCAAAACACTTCCAAAAATCTGCGGAAAATCTTCTTTTTTCAAGCCTACTCTCATACCATGTTGACGTTTTTATGTTTTTCCAACAATTAAAGTATTATATTATTTTATTATTATTTAATATGCAAACGGATCACAACTAAAAGATAAATATCCACAGAACAATAAGATACATCCTCAGGGAAACCCTCAAGGGGGAGAAAACCCTGTAAACTTTCCTCAATATAGATTCCTCCAACATGTACAATGTCATACAATGCTCTTTCACGAAATCAAGACCAAATAGACCTAGACACGAACCAAGAATAACCTCCTAGATAAGTGCACACTACTCTCTTGTACTTATGTTCGATGAGTGATCTCAAAAAGACTCGATATAACCTCTATTTATACTCTAAAAGACCTAAAAGACATGACTTATCAATACACCCTTTCACAATTACACTTAGGAATAACTTCCAAAATTACATAAAATCTCAACAGTGTGGCCCTATGCCTGTTCCTTCTGCAAATGGAAACAAATATATCATGACTTATATTGATTATTACACTAGGATGTGTTGGGTCTACTTGCTAAAAGATAAATAACAAGATTTTGAAGCTTTTAAAAATTTTCATGCATGGATTCAAAATGAACCTCAATGTCGTATTAGATCTCTTCGCACTAATAATGGAAGAGAATATACATCTAATGAATTTGAAAGCTACCTTCACCAACATGGGATCAAACCTCAAACCACAATTCCATACAATCCCCAACATAACGACGTTGCTGAATGAATGAACATGAAACTCCTAAATATGGTTCGTTCCACGATGTTTTTCAAGAATGTTAAATTGATGTTTTGGGATGATGCAGTTCTATGTGAAGTTTATGTCAAAAACAAGTGTCCATATCATGCTCTTAAAAACAAGACTCCTTATGAAATGTGGTATGGTCACATTCCTTTGGTGAGGCATCTCAAGGTCCATGGTTCCACCTGTTATGCCTTGATTCCTAAGGAGCAAAGAAGCAAGTTTGATGCAAGGAGTCGAAAGTGCATCTTCTTGGGATACTTGATCTGAAAATACCACATGAGTTCTGATACTACATGATCCTTAAATATCAACAAACTCTGATATTAATTCAGCCCAAAGAATCCTTAGATGCCAATTAGCTCATATGTAGATACTAAACATCTGACCAGATTCAGGAATATAAATGAAGTTTGCTTGACTATTAGCAAAATATCATGTGAATGTCTTACTTATCCATAAACCCAAAAACTAATGAATAATTTGAACTCTAAATGAGATAATACAACAACAAAAAAAGAACTCAAACACATATGTAATTGACATACATCACTACATATTCAAAGTCCCTTTAAATAGCATAATTGTTCTTCATCATCTCAAAATTCCAAAATTACATTACAAAATGAGCTTACAAAACAAAATTTACAAGATGCTCTGAAAATTTGCTACTCAAATGAAAAAACTGAGTTCTTGGTGAAAAATCATGCAATTTTGATATAAATACTTGAAATTTTGTCAAGATGACCCCCAACACGTTTTGTGGTGTGGCCTCATAAATTTGTGTACCCTTGGGCACAAATTTTGAGACCACTTTGCATTAAAATAATGTCCAATGCATTGGGGTGCATGCCATTAAATAGGCTGCCCCTCTTAATCAAATTCCAAAATTCATGGCATACATTAAATGCAATTTGTTTGGTTTTATAACCAAATTTCGAAATTAGTAGTAACTTATTACTAAAATTAAAGGAATCTCTACTAAATATGGAGTGGTTAAATTCCTCTCCTATTATAATGGAAGTCGGGGTTCGATTCCCCTACCACACATGAAATTTGTTGTTTGTTTTAATATATATGCTGGGTAGTTTGTTGGATATATCCGTTGGACTTTTAAAGTGGTCGTTATATATATTATATAGAAACTATATACCATATATAACTTAAGAACTCCCATAATGGAGGTCAGGGTNATGAAATTTGTTGTTTGTTTTAATATATATGCTGGGTAGTTTGTTGGATATATCCGTTGGACTTTTAAAGTGGTCGTTATATATATTATATAGAAACTATATACCATATATAACTTAAGAACTCCCATAATGGAGGTCAGGGTGATTCCCCTTCCACACATAAAATTTGTTGTTTTTTTTAATATATATGGTGGGTAGTATAGAAACTATATACCATATATAACTTAACAACTCCCGCCGAAATATAAAGTTAAGCCCCCGCCTGCAGATTTATGTATGGTCATGTGATAAGGTATGACCAGGGGCTGGGGCTAGTCCTCAACCCCTCTTTCCCCATACAAACTTTATTACAAAATTATATATATATATTAATTGTCAAATGCATGTTAAGTTGTAATGTGGTGTGTTGGTTGTGAGAACTTTGTTAAGCCATGGAACTATGAAGGTCATGAGGTAAAGCCATAGAATTATGAAGGTCATGAGGTCGATTCCCTTGGAGTCCATAATAATTTTATACAACCATAACCATTATTGGCCAATGAAGGGTTTCCATGTGGCAGCCTTTCATTGGATGAACTTGTGCCACGTGTCATTCAACCGGTCATTTATACAACCATAACCATTACTGGCCAATGAAGGGTTGCCACGTGGCAACCTCTCATTGGATGAACCTGTGCCATGTGTCATTCAACCATTAGACCACT
>SNQJ01S0045598.1:0-17601 GCA_010110895.2 Picea sitchensis
TAATGAAATTTTTAATAATATGGGCTTTATAATAGGGAAAAACATTAAAGGGCGTTTATGAGTTTTGATCTTTTTGGCTAGATTCTTGTGACATAAATTTAAATTGCATTTATGAATGCAGAAATAAATTCAACATATTGATAACACTAGATGCAGATCCAACAATTTCTAGTCAAATTTTGAATAAAATTAAAAAAAAAATATCAACCTAAAACAATTAAAACATAACACAATGTTGTTTTATATAATAAACCATGATAATAAAAAAAATAAAAATAAAACTAATATGGTTTTACATAATTTGAATCTATCAAATCACTTCTAAAACAAAATGTGAAGGGGTGGACAACTTTTTCTTATAGTGTACTTTCCCCTCCGTGACTCATGCAGTTGATCACACCCATGCTCCAGTATTTGTATCAATCAAATCACTTCATAGACTTCCCACTCTCGTACTCATGCGGATGCTCACACGCATGCTCCACTATTTGTATCAATCTTATAAATGCTAATTAATGAATGTTAAAAGCTGGTGGAATCCCACTACGTACTCTCCGACCTCTCAGGGTTATTCTCACATAACCATAGAGGGCGGCGCTTTCATGAGAGTGAAATAAGAACCACGGTGGGGGGAATGTTCAACTATTTAATAGCCAGCTGGGAAAGCCATGAATTGTTCCTGTCGAGGACGGGAACAAAGGGCTGCACAGAAGAGCAGCCCAGCGAAAAATTCCTCGTTTCAATGCTAGTGGAATCTACATGAGGCCTGGCGAACATGCATTGCCAGGTAAGTGGCGTCTCAGGTTCCAGTCCCTCTCAGGCTTTCCCTGATAGATAGATGTCTGTGTATGCATGTTGTTATTAATGGTTTTTGTTGGAGTATTGTTCCAGGACCTTAAATAACAACTGGCATTGGAAGAACAATGGGGTACTTGCAGATGATCCATCCCAGCTATGCAAAGAAGATGAGCAACTACCACCTGTGTCACTTCTACAAAATCTTCTATCTTCTCGGTTACTCGCTATCCTTTCTGAGAACAATTTCTGAGAACAATCGGATGAAAGGAAGTCCGCAGAGATTGCATTGGACTGTCTTGAAAGACAGATAGAAGCTTATCTCATCCCGCTGCTTCGTCCGGTGATAATAAACATGAATGGGTGCCCATCATACATACAGATGGTTGAACCAGAGGGTTGAGATGGGTTTATTTTGTGATTTCTTTCCTGTGCGCCTTGGATGCCGCCGGGCAAGTTGTTGTTTGGCTAATTTCTCTCAAACAAATATATATAAGTTGCTGTTTTTTTTCATGTAAGTAGAAAAGTTGCTGTTTTTTTCATGGCTCGTAGTATGGTCACATCTGACTTCTGGATTTGTAACTTGTAATCCGAGGGTACTCTTACCCTGATTTCCTATAATTTTTTTGAGATGCAATAGCAGATCTGGAGTCTTGTGTTCCTTAATTTCATTTTTCATTCAGCATGGTATTAAAAGTGCGTTTAAAATCCATCGACAGGACCTTACATTGTGAGTTGTGCCAGGCCTGAAATTTCTTTTGGACTAAGGTTCACCTTACTTGGTGGTTTTTATTGACTTGTGGATTTGTAATTTGTAATCCAAGGGTTCTCTTATCCTGCTTCCTACAATCTGGTAAGCAGATATATTCTTCTTTTGGGGTGCAATGGGATCCAAATTAAGTTTTTACTGACTTGTGGATTTGTAATTTGTAATCCAATGGTTCTCTTACCCTGCTTCCTATAATCTGGTAAGCAGATATATTCATCTTTTGAGGAAATGGGATCCACATTTAAGATCTGGAGTCAGATATATTCATTTTTTCAGGTGCAGATATATATGTTAATCTTTTGAGCTGCAATGGGATACACATTAAGATTTTGAGTCAGAAATATTTATCTTTCAGATGCAATGGGATCCACATGGGATCCACTTTAAGATTTAAGATCTGGAGTCTTATGTAGTTCTTCAATTTCATATTTCATATTCATCTTTTCAGGTGCAATGGGATCCACTTTAAGATTTAAGATCTGGAGTCTTATGTAGTTCTTCAATTTCATTTTTCATTCATCGTGGTATTAAAAGCTTGTTTAAAACCCCATTGATAGGACCTTACATTGTGAATTGTGCTGGTGGATTTGTAATATGAGGGTACTCTTACTTCACTTCCTATAAATCTGATAAGCAATATATCCATCTTTTGAGGTCTAATGAGATCAACTTTAAGATATGGAGTTTTAAAATTTTTATTGTTCATTAATGACGATGATGGTGAAAGTTTACCCAGACTAGTTTTGTTCTATTAAGTTATTTTAATTTTCAATCTTTTTTTAAAGTGTATTTTTTTAGTATATATGTTAATTCTTTGAACTTTTCACTTTCTGAGAATTGTCCAACTTTCAATTTTAATATGGTGTTTGTGTTCAGTCTGATCCATGGTGTTTTGGGAATTGTCGAACTCCTAGTGTTACTATAGAGCCTATGAGTGTTTGTTTTTATTTTTACAATGTTGGTTTTATTCTTTATGCAAAGCCTGAAATTTGTTTTGGACAAAGGTTCACCCTACTTGTTTTTATGGACTAGTGGATCATTGGGCAATTGATATATGTTAGTTTGCATGCTCAATGTTATCTCTGAAAGAGTGGGCTACACAACAGCCAATAACATTTGAGGGTTTCAACTTATTGAAGAAAAACTCAGGTTATATTGTAAAACTGAGAATTGTCTAACTCCCTGTTTCACTATGAAGCCTGTGTTCAACTGTTTTAGTCTTTAAAAAGACTACAAATTCTTTAGATCCACGGTCTTCTGTGAATTGTCCTTGTCCAACTCCCAATTTCACTATAGAGCCCATGAAAGTTTGTTTATTTATTTTTGTAATGTTGATTTTATTCTCTATGCTAGTGAAAACATAAAGATACTTTTGGTATTAAAACACCTTTAGAACTCATTAATAGGACTTTACACTGGAAGTTGTGCTAGGCCTGAAATTTGTTTTGGACAAAGGTTCAGTTTACTTAGTTGTTCTTATTGACTTATAGATCATAGGGTAATTGATATGTGTGTGTTTGCATGTGGAGTATGATCTTTGAAAGCTTGGGCTACACAACAGCCAATAACATTGAGGGTTTCAACTTACTAAAGAAAACTCGGGTCATATTGTAATAGATATACTTGATGCTAAGAGAAAAACAACATTGAGGGTTTCAACTTACTAAAAAAATGTCATATTGCAACACATATGTGTGATGCAAGAGAAGAACATCATTGAGTAACTAAAAGTGAATGGAAAAAATTATAATAAGTTATAAATTCATAAAATTAAAGTTGAGAAGGAAAAATATTATAATAAATTGAAAGTTCATAAAATCAAGTTGAGAAGAAAAAAAAATATTCATAAATATAATTGCAAGTCAAATCAAATACCATGGACAATGTATGATATAGAAACCATGAGTTATATTAGTATATTGAGTGGAGGTAGCATTACAAAAATAATAATCACAAGTTAAAATACCATGGACAATGTATGATAAAGAAACCATGAGTTATATTAGTATATTGAGTGGAGGTAGCATTACAAAAATAATAATCACAAGTTAAAGATAGTGGAAAAAACATGATACATAAATAGTTAGTTATGTTTATACTGAATAAAATAATAATAAAAAAAGCAATCAAATTGAAAATATAAATTAAAAAAATATTAATATAAAAGAAAATTCCATATAAAATATATAATTATAATGATAATTTATATTTATACTGAATAAAACAATAGAGAACAGAGAACCAAGTTTTCACATTAAAAATATAAATCAAAGAACTAATATTAATATAAAACAAAATTCTATATAAAATGGATTACAAAATTAAAATAATCACAAGTTAAAGATAGTGGAAAAAACATGATGCATAAATAGTTAGTTATGTTTAATATGGAATAAAGTAATAGAAAAAGAGCAATCAGATTTTGAAAATATGCATTAAAAAATTAATATAAAGGAAATTTCATATAAAATGATTACTTTAAAATGATGATGTGTTTATAATGTTTAATATGGAGGATAAAACAATAGAGAAAAGATTAGGATTGAAAATATAAATTAAAAGGGTAAAATTAATATAAAACAAAATTTTATATAAAAAAAAAAAAAAAAAAAAAAAAAAAAAATTTTTATAAATAAAATTAAAAACATGTCATAAAACCACCTTTCATGTTAGTTTTATAACAAATTATCTTCAGACTTTAGTTAAAAGAGGAAAAACCCTAGTGTGACCTCTCTGCTGACTCAGGCCTCTTCCCGTGAATAGGCCCTCGAACTCGCCCCCCTGTCCGTCCCGCTCGGCCTTGAGACGGCCTCTCGATCCCAGGATGGGTCCTCCTCCCTCCTCCTTCAGTACATCCCACTCCGGGAAGCCCCTTGGTGGCGCATCCTCGGCCGCCCCCAGTTCATTCCCGTCCGCCCTCCCTTCCAGGGCCTTGGTCCAAGGCCGCTCCCTCTGGCTCTTTCCACGTGGTTGAAGCCGGATCCTGTGATCCTGACCTCGAGGCCGGCCGGACCATGAAGAATTTTATAATGCTCATTTTTGCGGGTTTTAGCGATCTTGGCCTGCTTTGGCCGGATCATTCTTGGATAGAATGGAATCCCCTCCTCGACTTCAAAGCTCACGTTCGCCCCTGTGTTGAAGGTTTCTTCGTCGTTATTTTTTCCTTCGCTAAGGATAGAGATTTGATCTTCAACTCTAGGCCCTGGTTCTGGGGAAGGTCGGGTCTATCAATGCAGCTCTGGACCCCTTCTTTCGACCCCTCCTCGGCTTCCATCCCTACGGCCCCCGCGTGGGTAAGGCTCTGATGCGCCTTTTTCGTGCAGGGGATTCTTCCTCTTAACCATATTAGAGCAGCTCTTGGCAAGTTTCATACATGGTATTCCCGGAAACCAAATGTGGCTTCCACTACTTATGCTTCGGATACGTATGAGATGGATTTGATAAAGATTCCCAATCACTCTTCAAAGGAAAAATTATTCATGGGCCTTGAAACTGGAACCTAGAATCTAGAGTTTAGTGAGAAATTGTTTGAAACATAGCACTTAGCCATCAAATGTAAAGCTCCACGAGAAACGCAAGAAACCCCAAAATTAGCATAGAGCTACATGTTGAATTGTGAGGGCTCTCCACGAATCAAAGCATAGAACCAGGCTAATGACTCTCAGGGAAGATCTGAGAGATTGTTCCTCAATCGAGACAAAGTCTCCTCTCTACTCAAAGAACTCTGACCTCATTCCCCTAAAGAGCCCAATGGGAATGCCCAGGCAGGATCTGATCCAATCAGAATGCCAGGTATTTCTCCCGGCCCACGACACAGTCTCCAATTTGGGCCGATTTAGAAGATGAAAAAAACCCTGACTCAACTGATGAAGAAGGTCCACCTCGCCCGAAGGAAGGAAACCCTCTTCAAAGCAAAGAATGGGAGACCGGTGACAAAAGGAAAAACCAAAAAAACTTTCAGACTAGAAAGGACAGCCCTTGTCGAACCGAGGTCCAGCTGAAATATCACTATGTTTCTGATCTTGTTTGAAAGCAGTCTTGGAGCATTCTTTGAGAGAAACACCGTGAATGGCCCGAAACACCCATTTGGAAGGCTGAAACAAGCCCGAGTTATACAGCAGGTGTGAGATAGATGTAAGAAGCAGTGGTGAAGTCTAGAGCAATTAACTTTATGAGTTCCTTTTGAAATCTGAGAGTCTAGTTGGATTCAAAGAAGATCTAGAAGTAGAATGGATCGAGAAAAATGGCTAGAAACAGACCATTTTGTAATCAATTATGTGGCTAAACCACCCCATTAATATATTCTATAACCGTTTATGTAAAAAAAAAAAAAAAAAAACCACCTTTCATGTTAATTTACTATGGAGTAAAAAAATGAAAATAAAATAGTCATTGTTATCACAAAGGTGTAGGTTGGGCAAAGCCCAACACAAACCATAGTAAGCATTCAAGGACACTACTCCAACGTCATCTCTATAGGTTTCACACTTAAAGGGTGATTAGGTCACTCTAGGGAGACGATTTCGATATCTCTGAGGGGGTTTGAGATGGATGGAAGGGAAGGAAGAGAAGTATTCCCCTAAAGGTCAATGGTGGAAAGAGAAAATAGGCTTTGATGACTCATCTCTGGGTGTTCTAAAGGTTGCCAAATTTTTGTAAAATGTTTTTTATGACTCATCTATGGGTGTTCTAAGGTTGCCAAATTTTTGGATGTCTGCAAAGGGTGTTTGTACTTGCCCGAGACACAAGAAAAACCACATTTGCATATAAAAATGTTAGGTGGACAAGCAAGTTAGGGTAGCTGTCTCTAATTGCAACAATATTCAATAATATATACTGGCACAAAGAAAATAAGGGCTGCAAAATAAGTGCTAAAAGTCCATTTGAATAAGAACGAGACAAGCTAGTAAAAACTAGTTTGACTCAACAATGATAGAGCGAGACTTTAGCACAAAAACAAGACCGTCATAAAAAACTAACTGCAATGATATTTATCAGCTTTATGGTTGTAACAAACTTATTATTACAGCGAGAGATTTAACCACTAAAACTTGCTCAAAACTTGTCAAAAGATGCGTTGTACTTAGTGGATTATGTGGACAGATTTTAGACAATTTTCAATTGTTAAATTAAGAGTTATTGAAGAGTTTCGTTAGGGTTTTTTGCACCCCTAATGGTTGTAGGTTAAATTTGTAACAACAACAATAAAGACTTCGAGAAATGAAACGTCGTGGTGGCTCAAGCAAGCATTCATAGCATAGATTTGATTCCACTAGGAACAAATTCAAAATCACGAAATTTCACGTTTACCAAGACAACAATTTATTTCTCCAATGCAATAAGTGATGACTAGTGCCTTTAATCATTGGATTAATGGAGTCGAGAAAAAAACAGTTAGAGGTACTACCTCTTTGGGGGTGTAAATTCTTTTACTCCCCAAGACATGTATTCTTAGCTAGGGTTTAGGCTAAGAGGGTGTATGCACTTATACTTCTCTTAGCAAACCCTTATTAAACCAACAAAATTCAAGCATTATATGATGGATGGAGGCTAAGGTGGGGGTGTATGCCTTTATACTTCCCACTTAGCTCTAACAAAATAACCTTGTCTTAAACATAAATGATAATACAATGTAAAAATCCTTATCAATTCAAAGAGAAATGTTAAGACAAACCACTACAATAGCAAAATAATAACCTTCCAAGGCTAGCGCATCACTTTCACCAACCAATAACCAAGAAAGTAGCCATACACAAGAGCACAAGAGAGAAACTAGGCAAAGATAGTGAAAATTTTAGTCGAAGGCCTCTCCAAATGGGAGAGATATGATTCAAAATGAGATCTTATGAATCAGTCTAAGGCCTCTCCAAATGGGAGAGATATGATTTAAAATGAGATCTTATGAATTAGTCTAAGGCCTCGTTGGGGTTCTCTTACCATACTTCCTATAACTTGGTAAGCATATATATTCATCTTTTGAGGTGCAATGGGATCCACATTAAGATCTAGAGCCATATTCATCTTTTCAAGTGCAATGGGATCCACTTTAAGATTTAAGCTCTCGAGTCTTATGTTGTTCTTCAATTTCGTTTTTCATTCATCATGGAATTAAAAGCGCGTTTAAAACCCCATTGATAGGACCTTACATTGTGAATTGTGTCGGGCCTGAAATCTATTTTGGACAAAGATTCACCTTATTGGTGGATTTGTAATCTAAGGGTACTCTTACCTCACTTCCTATAATTTGATAAGCAATATATCCATCTTTTGAAGTCTAATGGGATCCACTTTAAAGATATTGGAGTTTTTAAAATTTAATTTTCATTAATGATGATGTTGGTGAAAGTTTAGTGAGATTAGTTTTGGTTTATTTTAATTTTCAACCCTTCTTTTTAGTGTATATGCCAATTCTTTGAACCCTTCATGTTCTGAGAATTGTCTAACTCCCAATTTTACTATGGAGTCTGTGTTTAGTCTTTTTAGTTTTAGAAGGATGACAAATTCTTTAGACCAATGGTGTTTTGGGAATTGTCTAACTCCGAGTGTCAGTATAGACCCTATGAGAGTTTGTTTTTATTTTTGCAATGTTGGTTTTATTCTTTATGTGAAGCCTGGAATTTGTTTTGGACAAAGGTCCACCCTACTTGGTTGTTTTTATCGACTTGTGGAACATAGGGCAATTGATATATGTTAGTTTGCATGTTCAGTGTTATCTCTGAAAGAGTGGGCTACACAACAACCAATAACATTTGAGGGTTTCAACTTATTGAAGGAAAACTCAGGTCATATTGTAAAACTGGGAATTGTCTAACTCCCAGTTTCACTATGAAGCCTGTGTTCAACACTCGTAGTCTTAGAAAGATGACAAATTATTTAGATCCATGGTGTTTTGGGAATTGTCCTCTTCCAACTCCCAATTTCACTATAAAGCCCATGAAAGTTTATTTATTTATTTTTGTAATGTTGATTTTATTCTCTATGCTAGTGAAGACATAAAGATACTTTTGGTATTAAAACACCTTTAGAACCCATTAATAGGACTTTATAGTGGAAAATGTGCCAGGCTTGAAATTTGTTTTGGACAAAGGTTCGGTTTACTTAGTTGTTTTTATTGACTTCTAGATCATAGGGCAGTTGGTATATGTGTGTTTGTATGTTTAGTGTGATCTTTGAAAGCTTGGGTTACACAACAACCAATAATATTGAGGGTTTCAACTTACTAAGAAAACTCAAGTCATATTGTCATATTATAACAGATATGCTTGATGCTAAGCGAAGAACATCATTGAGTGACTAATAACATTGAGGGTTTCAACTTACTAAGAAAACTCAGGTCATATTTACCATATTGTAACACATATAATTGATGTTAAGAGAAGAACATCATTCAGTGAATAAAAGTTGAGATAGGAAAAAATTATAATAAGTTGAAAGTTCATAAAGTCAAAGCTGAAAAGGGAAAATATTATAATAAGTTGAAAGTTCATAAAATCAAAGTTAAGAAAGGAAAATATTATAATAAGTTAAAAGTCCATAAAATAAAAGTTGAGAAGAAAAAAAAAGTATTCATAAATATAATTACAAGTCAAATCAAATAACATTGACAAGGTATGATACAAGTCAAATCAAATACCATTGACAAGGTATGATATAGAAACCATGAGTTATATAAGTATTGAGTGGAGGTAGTATTACAAAAATTATAATTACAAGACAAAGATAGTGGGAAAAACATGATACATAAATAGTTAGTTATGTTTATACCGAATAAAGTGAATAAAGTAATAGAAAAAGAAGTAATCAGATTGAAAATATAAATTTAAAAAAATATTAATATAAAAGGAAATTCCATATAAAATTGATTATTATAATAATAATTTATATTTATATTGAATAAAGCAATAGAAAAAGAAGTTTAATTGAAAATATAAATAAAATATATAAAACAAAATTCTATATAAAATGGATTAAAAAATAATAATCACAAGTTAAAGAGAGTGGAAAAAAACATGATGCATAAATAGTTAGTTATGTTTAATATGGAATAAAGTAATAGAAAAAGAAGCAATCCTATTGAAAATATACATTAAAAATATATTAATATAAAAAGAAATTCCATATAAAATGGATTATTTTATAATGATGATTTATGTTTATAGGAAATAAAGCAATAGAGAAAAAAGCTTTTAGATTGAAAATATAAATTAAAGAACCAATATTAATATAAAACAAAATTTTATATAAAATGGACTACTCTATAATGTTAGCTAATGATTTTAGATAAATAAAAATTATAAATTAAAAATATGTCATAAAACCATCTTTCATATTAATTTCCTATGGATTAAAAAAATGTAATTAAATGAAAAATAAAAAGAAAATAGTCACTATTATTGCACAAATTGTTGGTTGGGCAAAGTTCAACCCAACCACCAAGTGACGACAACTAAGATAAACTATACCTAATGTTACCTTAATATAGGTCCTACACTTCAAGGGTGACTAGGTCACTCTATGGAGTTGATCTCGGTGCCCCTGGGGGGATTGAGAATGATGGAAGGGAAGGAAGATGAGTATCCCCTTAAAGGTCAATGATGGAAGAGGAAAGTGGTTTTTATGACTCGTCTCCGGGTGTTCTAAGGTTTCCAAATCTTTGGATGCCTGGAAAGGGTGTTTGTACCTGCCTGAGACACAATAAAAACCACACTTGCATATAACAATGTTAGGTGGAAAAACAAGTTAAGCTTGTTGTCTCTAATTGCAACAATAATCAATAATATATACTGACACATAAAGAAAATAAGAGTTGTAAAATGAGTGCTAAAAGTCCATTTGAATAAGCACGAGACACGTTAGTAAAAACTAGTTTAACTCAACAATGATAGAGCGAGACTTTAGCACAAAAGCAAGGTTGTCATATAAATCTATATGCAGTGATATTTATCAGTTTTATGGCTGTAACAAAGTTATTATTATAGCAAGAGATTTAACCACTAAAACTTGCTCAAAACTTGCCAAAATATGCGTTGTACTTAGTAGAATATGTGGGCATAATTTAGGCAATTTTCAACGGTTAAATTAGGAGTTATTGAAGAGTTTGGTTAGGCTTTTCTGCACCCCTAATGGTTGTAGGTTAAATTTGTAACAACAACAATAAATACTTGGATAAATGAAACACCCTAGTGGCTCAAGCAAACATTCACAACATAGATTTGATTCCACTAGGAACAAATTCAAAATCACGAAATTTCACGTTTACTAAGACAACAATTTATTTCTCCAATGTAACAAGTGATGACTAGTGCCTTTAATCATTGGATTAACAGAGTCAAGAAAGAAAGAGTTAGAGGTACTACCTCCTTGGGGGTGTAAATTCTCTTACTCCCCAAGACAAGTATCCTTAGCTAGGGTTTAGGCTTAAGAGGGTGTATGCACTTATACTTCTCTTAGCAAACCCTTATTAAACCAAAAAAACTCAAGCATTATATGATGGAGGCTAATGTGGAGTTGTATGCCCTTATACTTCCCACCTAGCTCTAGCAATTTAACCTTGTCTTGAACATAAATCATAATAAAATGTAAAACTCCTTACCAATTCAAGGAGAAATTCTAAGACAAGCCACCACAATAGCAAAAGAATAACCTTCCAAAGCTAGTGCATCACTTCCACCAACCAATAACCAAGAAAGTAGACATACAAAAGAGCACAAGAGAGAAACTAGCCAAAGATAGCGAAAATTCCAGTCGAAGGCCTCTCCAAATGGGAGAGACATGATTCAAAATGAGATCTTATGAATCAATCTAAGGCCTCGTTGGGGTTCTCTTACCCTGCTTCCTATAATCTGGTAAGCAAATATATTCATCTTTTGAGGTGCAATGGGATCCACATTAAGATCTAGATTCATATATATTCATCTTTTCAAGTGCAAAGGGATCCACTTTAAGATTTAAGATCTGGAGTCTTATGTTTTTCTTCAATTTCATTTTTCATTCATCATGGTATTAAAAGCGCATTTAAAACCCCATTGATAGGACCTTACATTGTGAATTGTGTCGGGCCTGAAATCTATTTTGGACAAAGGTTCACCTTACTGGTGGATTTGTAATCTGAGGGTACTCTTACCTCACTTCCTATAATATGATAAACAATATATCCATCTTTTGAGGTCTAATGGGATCCACTTTAATATAGGGAGTTTTTTAAACTTTATTTTTCATTAATGATGATGATGGTGAAAGTTCACTGAGACTAGTTTTAGTTTATTTTAGTTTTCAACCCTCCTTTTTAGTGTATATGCCAATTCTTTGAACCCTTCATGTTCTAAGAATTGTCCAACTCCCAATTTTACTATGGATTTTGTGTTCAGTATTTATAGTTTTAGAAAGATGACAAATTGTTTAGACCCATGGTGTTTTGGGAATTGTCCAACTCTGATCCGAATTATTTTCGGCAAGAAATGAGAGCGGAGATATAATAAAGCAATGTACAGAGATATATCGAATATCCAATAATATAACAAAAATGTATCAAAGATGCAACCATAAACACATAGATACAGTAATACACAATTTTCTATTAATGAACGAAAATGTACAAAGACTAAAAATACAGAGTGAAATACTCGCTAGAATGGTGACAACTTATCTCTAAGAAGAGATGTGACGACTACTCACATCCGTGAGAAGATGATTTTAGAATGAGGCTCCAAAGGCCTTTTTATCATAAAGAAAATCTGTAATATCCCCAAGGACGAGCCCCAGTGGTATTTATGAATTGTAAACATGTTTTGTAGGCTGGTGAGCCGAGCAATTATACGCTGGTAGGCTTATGTGTTATTAGGCCAAAGAACCTAGGTGTTAAAGGCCATAAGTCTGATTTTTGTATATGTAATTATGCAGATCATTAATAAAAATTATACATCGCTGCGTGTAGACTGACCCCAAAGAAAGAGGGGCTAAGCTAGAGGGCTTAACCCAAGGGGAATATTATAATATATATTCCTGAAAATGAAAATACTAAAGTGGGGAAAATAAACCCAGTTATCCTAAGTTCTTGGCAAAGAGATCGAGTGTTAAATGGAGTGCATGCAACTCCAAGAAGATAGGTTTCGACTTGGGCGCATGCAATTAAAGATAGAAAATCAGCTCATTGGGGGGTTCGCTCCCCATTTTCTCTGGGGGGCCTCCATCGTCGACCCCGACATCTTTCACGCACCTTGAAACCAATAACCCGTGAAGCTGACCTGTGTTTTTCCTATGAAGCACATCGTATCTGTACTTGCCAGAGACATGTTGTGCCTTATCGAATTGTGGTTGTTGGCATCCCCTGAGCTATTTTGAACCTTGCAATTGTCCTCACTTGTTGGAATTGAGTTGAAGGTGGCTGACGAAGCGGGTTGTCAGGCCCATGGTTGAAGAGACAGGTTGTTAGGCATGTGAGCAGCTCTCTCCAGGTGAGAGAGTTTGCTGGGAAGTGATTTTCTCCTAGAGAGAGTTCAACACCAGCTACGAAGCTGTAAGAATTCCTAATCCATCCTGTTGCTGAGACCCTGAAAAGGAAGTGGAGCAGTCGATGGGCTGTGGAACAGTGAAGGTGCATATTCTCGGGGTGGAACAAGCATGTGGGGAATGAGAGTCTGCAAGTAGTGGGCGTAGATAGGCTCTTGGAGAGAATCCTTCCAGTTGCACTATGGAGTTTTCTGTAACCTCAGCCTAGTCTAGGATTCCTTTTCCCTAGGTGGAGCTTAGTCTTAGCTCGGGGTTGACCACTGCTGAGCACGATGAGCAACGTGGTCTAAGGTTGGGAGGTTCGTGGAAGGTCTACACGTAGTGGATGGTTTTTCTCCAATAAAAGATAAGTATCATCTCTATTCTTAATTATGTATGTAGTGCATGTCTGTGATTCTTGCAATGCTATCATGTGTTCTGTTGCATGTTTGAATTACTGTCAATTCCACAGGAGTCTGTATGGTACTAGTGATTTTGTGTTATTATTTTTAAATTCATTAGAAATGCATATTATATATATATTTATATATATATATATATATATATATGTTTCGGGGATGCCACAAAATGGTATCCTAACAGAAAAAGGAAATTGCAGTGAAATTCCACAGTGGTGTTCCTTAGGGTGACAGTTTGAGGGGTCAGGGACGTTACAAATTGGTATCAGAGCCAAGGTTCAAGCACTGAGCTTGGATTGTGTCAAGAAGAAAAAATTGTGAACCTCAGAGCATTCAGAGTGTCAAGAGGTTACCTTGGTTGTGTTACGAAGCTCAGGAGGTGTAGCGGTATTATAAAACCACGATAGATGTGGTAATGGGCCGCAAAGTAATGTGGGTCGCTGGAATGCATTCAGGAGAAGGAGGACAATTCTCGAACGTCAGATCTGGATAAAAGTGTAGGAGGGTTAATTTGCAAGTCCTTAAGAATTCGGAACTTCGACGAAGTATGTGTTATAGAGCGAAAGAGGCCGAAGCCCCGAAGTCCCCGAAGTGGATCTACATCGTAGATATGGGGAGAAGAGCTCGACTGTTGGATTTGGCCGAAGTTGGACCAAAACCATTGGATCAAGCCAAGGGTGGAAGCTTCGGCGTTGTATGAAGGACATAGAACTCCCGAAGCTCTGAAGTTCGGAGTAATCCAGACCGTCCGTCAAAAGGGACATGTGTCAATAGATTGACTTGTTCATGATTTCGACGTTCGGGAGAATTAGTGTGTGCTGAGGCGAGAACTCCCGAAGCCCGAAGCCCGAAGCTCCGAAGCCCCGAAGAGCCGAAGTAGTGAGTCATGATGACGTCACCTGGAGGTGACATGGACCTCTCCTATACCTGCCACGTGCCCCCACCTGGATTGTGGATAGTTGTACTATGTGGACCCGGAGGGTAAAGAAGTCCGAAAATTCAGAATTCGGGAGACTGAAAAGAAGCAGGCGTAAAAACTTTCGAAGCCTGAAATTCCGTAGTGATGTGGCATGATGATGTCACCGGGAATGACGTGGAAACATGGGATGTGTGCCATGTGTCAATGGGTTTCAGACCCGTCAAAGATTGAAATTCCATTTGGAATGTGACATGTGTCACCCATCTGATTGGGCCACGTGTCAGCCGCTAGTATTCTGTCACGTGGCACTCCGTTTGAGCATGGTTAGTGGGCCCACACTAGCGTTGATCACCATACACCAAGGTCGATGACTAGGAGGCAATGCGGGGATCCAAGTTGCATGAGAGTTAATTCCCCAAGGCGGTCCTGCAATCCAAAACACGGTTTCGGCGAGGGGTTATGTGTCAGTGTTAGAAGAATTACAGGGCAAAAGACGGATTACTCCAAATCGTCGATGCATGCCCCCGCAAATTGAAAGGAATTAAGTGATGTGACATGATAGTGCTCAAACATCGAAACCCTAAGCCAGTGGATGCGTGGCAATAAGAGACTAACGCCGAAGGAAGGACACTCCAGAGGGAAACAGAACGGGTGGGCCACAAACCCCTGAAGCCCAAAGTGCCGAATGATTTACAATCATTGATATATTGAAGGACACGCGACAAGTGGAGGTTTACTGTAGAAGATCAACACCCTGGAGATAAAGGAAATTAATAACTTCCGAAGTCGGACTTCTAAAAGTCGGAGGCCCGAAGTCTCAAATAAGCACCATTGACCTAGCACTGGGCCACAACCCATGGTCGCATGGGTTGGGGACTGAGAGAAAGGGGCTATTGCCCGAAAATTATTGTAGAGCAGTGCAGGGCTCTGAAAGAAAAGATCTGCGGGGTTTCTTGATTGATCGAGAACCACATAATGAAATCTAAAAGCTTTCTTTGAATCATATTGATTTAGGAATACTGTGGAAATTGTTAAGGACTGATGGAATGACAATTTCAATTGACTGCACATTGTTTTTGTAGAGTTAAACAACAACTAAATCAGATAAGGATCAACATAGAGTGCAAATAATGGGGGATGCACATGAAGCTTACAGTCCAGAGGACAAAATTAGAGGAATAAATGATCAATTGGATAAAGAAGGATCGAACTCCAATGGGCATGGAGAAGAGTTAGATAAGGAAGGAAACATGATGAAACTTACTAAAATATTGAAGAAAGATGTCCAGATTCACTGAGCAGATAACAAAAAACTCATGAAAGCCAGGGAACAACAAGGAGAATTCAACATAAATTTGATACAGAGCCTGGAAATAATAGAAAGGAAATTGGATAAGGGGAGTGACTCCGGTAAATCAGGAAGTCATAGGTTCCCTGATGAGAAGATAAAATCAAGGAGTGTTAGCAGACACCACTGTCACTCCCAAGGACATTCCAAGAGGAGGGAACACAATAGTTCAAGTCCATCTCCTACTAGAGAGAATAGGAGAGATGGAGTGGATGAACTGAAGGGAGAAATGAACAAGATTAAACCTCCTACGTTTGATGGATAGCACAAGAAGGAAGAAGATGCTGAGACATGGTTGCTTGGCATGAGGAAATATTTCCAACTACATAATTACTCCTCTCATGTAGAAGGGAGAATTGAAATGTATAAACTAAAAAGGAAAGACATCCATGTGGTGGGACCAACTTGTGCAGGTGCAACATATTAAGGAGAAAAATGTTATTTGTAAGGAATTCAATAAACACTTTGAAAAAAAAAACTTAAATAAGAGATACTATGACAGAAAGATAAAAGAGTTCTTTGAACTCAAGCTGGGAAGGATGATAATAGATGAGTATGAAAGAAGATTTCTAGAGTTGTTGAAGTATGTTCCTTTAATCAAAGATGAGACTGTCAAAATTCAGAGATATTTGAGTGGACTTCCATATGTCATTAGTGACAAGATCCAGTATGATGATCCTAAAACTATGGAAGAAACTATAAGGATAGAAAAATGATTATATGATCAACAAAAATAAAAGCCCACTTTCCAAAAGGATTGGGAGGACAAGAAGAAGATCAATAAAGAGTAGAGGCAGAAGGGAAACAAGCCTCCCTTTTTCAGAAACATTCCTTAAGGACAACCATCTTTTAGAGAGCATAGAATGGCTGAGGTAGGGGGACAAAGGGCAAGGTAGACACCCATTCAATGTTGGGTCTGTTAGGGAGACCACAAGTATAGAGTGTCCTCACAAAAATGGCAAGGTGAGAGCTGTCCACAACGTTCAACAAGTAGACACAATGGAGGACATGGACATAAATGTACCCAAGATCTATGCAGCCCTAGACAACAAGCAAGCAGAATATCAGTCACATATGATTGAAGTGGAAGGTATGATCAACAACCACACCATTTCTATTTTAATTGATTCAGGGGCTAATCATAGTTATATAGATCCTAATATGGTGGAAAGTTTGCTTTTTCCAAGAAACAATCATGGAAAATCTTGGTTGTTGCAGCTAGCTACATGATCCAAAAGAAAAGTTATTGAAATGGTTAAGACATGTCTTATGGAAATGAATGGACTAAGCACAAGGGAAGATTTGAACATCTTGGATTTAGGTTCCTATGACTGTCTAATTGGGATGGATTGATTGGACCAACAACATGCCATATTAGACTGTTATAACAAGGAATTCACTTTCCCTGATGAGGAAGGAAACCCAAGGAAATTATAGGGAATCCCAAGGGTAGTGACTATCAGAGAAATCTCAGCAATGCAGTTGAAAAAGTGCTACAGGAAGGGTTGTCAAATATTTGCAGCCCACATGGAGGAAACATCTAAGGACAAGGTACCAAATTTGGAGGACCATGCAGTCCTGAAAGATTTTGAAGATGTATTCAAGGAGGTACTAGGACTACCCCTAAAGAGAGATATTGATTTCTCTATAAACCTAATACCTGGAGCAACTCCAGTGTCAAAAACTCCTTATAGAATGAGTACTCCAGAGCTGAAGGAGTTGCAAATGAAGCTTGAAGAACTTCTGAAGAAGGGGTATATACGCCCAAGTGTGTCACCTTGGGGTGCCCCTGTTGTAGGAAAATCTCCCTGCGGACAGGTGGATTACCTCAAAGAGATTGACTCTAACTCTAAGACAGAAAATG
>SNQJ01S0045598.1:17611-66806 GCA_010110895.2 Picea sitchensis
TTGAAGAAAATTGATGAGTAAGAAAAAGTTTTAACCGTACTTTACAAGCAAATTGTGCCAGGACGGGCAATTTGCCCCTGAAAATTGACGGGTAAGAAAAAAGTTTGTCATTTTTTATGGGCAAACTGTAACACGAGACTCTAACTTGAAAATTTCATACATTAAAAACACAAAAACTAAAAGCTAAAAAGCAGATGTTTTAACATGCCCACAACTTTTCTCATTTTGTTGTTTTCTCTAATTTTAGAGATGATATTCTCATTTTGTTGTTTTCTCTAATTTTCGATATGATATGGGAGGAGTAGAAGATCCCAGAGTCACAACACTCCTTAGTTAAAACCTTTTGTTTATTTTTTTATTTTGGTAAAGATAAAACATATAATTGAGATATTTATTTTTGGAGATATTGTTTACAATAGAATTGGTTAATAATTGGTTTGTATTTGTTGGAGGTTGTTGAAAGATTTTTTCAATCTCTTTCAAGTGTGGAATAATTTCAAGTGTGGAATAAGTTGGATCTAACAACAATTTTGTAAATGTATTTATATTGTGTGTATTGTTAATGAAAAGTGAGATTTTGTGTGTAATTGATTTCTCCATCTCCATTCTGGGTTGAGGGAAAGGCCCAAAAAGAGATGAGAGTAGAATAGTTTTTGATATGTAGCTTTAGTTTTATGTGTGTTTATTTTTCAATATTGTAAGCCTACTCCATGTGTAGAAGTGATATCCGTGAATGCCATGAAAGTCGTTCTACATGTGAAAGAAGCCACCACAAAAACTGCAGGAGGAAATTGAGAAAGAGAGCAGAGTTGCATGGAGGAGTCGGCATGTCATTAAATTGTTGATTGTTTTGCTAAATTATTTGTTATTGTAGATGGCATGAGGTTTACGATATCATAGAAGACAGGGTGAAAATGCCCACTCAATACATTTCTCGCTCTGCAATTAAGTGACGTGTATAAGCAATCTTTGGAGTGACACTGCGCCCAAGATAAAAGAGTTGTCATAGCCCCTCGTTGATTTGCGTCTTTGAAAGTCTTATGACATCAGAGATCTGTGGTCTTGAGACTCGACCCGTTGTTGTTACTGGTAGACCTGAGTAGATTGCAGAGCGTGTACATGGTCTGACAGGAGCACTTTGATTTATTGCTAAGCTCTACAATGGAATGAAGCTCTACAACGGAATGAAGCTGCAGACAAAGTTCATGCACATATCTTGGTGCAAAAGTTCATGTGACTACTTGGAGTTGTGTGGAGTTGTTTGTTGCATGGAGTTTGAATATTCAAGATTTATAGTGTGGATATATTGTTTTAATTAGTGGTTTGTAAAATTAAATGATACAAGAATCAATGATGCAGAACCATAAAGAGTAAACCAACTATAGAACATGGTAACATAATTTAAGTTGGTGTGTGCGGAAGCCCCAACCTTACTACTAGATGGTCACTAGTTTGGTTAAGTTTACAACATGTTATAAAATTGATGGATCTTGTTGTGCTTTGGGCTTCAAGAGCATCAGTTACAGGTCACTTTTTATGAGATATTTGTGTGTTATGCAGGTTAAGTTGCCTGATCAAATTCTAAATACATTTTGTATCTAGAGTACTCTCCTACAAATTGACGGATAGACGAAAGCAAAGTATCCGACAGATGGAAGTATCTCCATAGATGGTTCAATACTTGACATGTTTTATTGTGGAAGCTTCAACGAGCCAAGTCTGTCAATATTGTTGGTCATTGCAAGTTCGTCAACGATGGTCCGACGAGCCGAGTCTGTCAATATTGTTGGTCATTGCAAGTTTGTCAATGATGGTCAGAAGCGTTTATGTTTTAAATGAGTAAAATGGGAAGCTCTAGAGTGTGAGGAAGAGAAGAGCGAAAACCGAGAAGTTCAGAGTGAGTATAAGTGCTAGTGAAGACCAGCTAGACAAGAAGTAGACAAAGCCATGTATTTTGTAATTTGTATTATAAGATTTGTAATGATTGTAATGTAAGCAATATGGGAGGGTGTTGGAGAAATCTTACAATATAATTGGTTAGCGATTGGTTTGGATTTGTTGGAGGTTGTTGAGAGATTCTCAAAACCTCTCTCAAGAGTAGAATAAGTTGGATCTAACAACAGTTTTGTAAATGTATTTATATGTCTGTATTCTTAATGAAAAGTGAGATTTTGTGTGTGATTGATTTCTCCATTTCTTATATGTGTATCTTAATGATAGATTGAATCAATGGTTTTGTAAAGATGTGGATTTTGTAAAGATGTAATTTGCAATTATGTTTGACAACTGTCAAGAACAAGGTAGAAGCAAGTTACAATGTTTTTCCTTTTACTCAAGTTAATTTTGGAGATTATTTCTACAAGTCTTTTCCCATTTCCCAAGTTTTCTAGGCATTGGGTTTAGTGTTTCCCCTTCATTATGTCATAAGCCCTTCCCTTGAGTGCATTTTCCCATTGTCTTCTTTTTCTTTTCGCTAGCGTGTTTGTAACCTACAAGAAGGCATCTAAGTCGTCACCCAAGGATCACACTCGGCCTAGGCCACACCAACCCTTAACATGGATAGATTTTTTTGGGTGTCTCCTCTTGAATATCATGAGTTTTGAACATTGGTCACCTTACATAACAAAACCCTCAAAATCCATTTTTTCTAGAGAGATTTGGCGTGCACTTCCCCATTGTCAACCAAGGTCTCAACGTGTAATAGATTAGTCCATTCAAGATACCAATGTATATACAACATCGTCATCATAATCAATCGCGTCATACTATGAAATACAACAATGACAAGACATCCAACACATGTATACATCATTATATCAATGGCAAAGCATACAACACATATATACATGTATACATCATTATGTCAACGACAAAGTATCCAACATGTGTATACATCATTAATCATAATATGAATATATCAATGGCAAGAAATAATATATCATTAATCAAGAGTAGAATAAGTTGGATCTAACAACAGTTTTGTAAATGTATTTATATTGTGTGTATTCTTAATGAAAAGCGAGATTTTGTGTGTAACTGAGTTCTCCATTTCTTATATGTGTATCTTAATGATAGATTGAATCAATGGTTTTGTAAAGATGTGGATTTTGTAAAGATGTGATTTGCAATTATGTTTGACAATTGTCAAGAACAAGGTAGAAGCAAGTTACAATGTTTTTCCTTTTACTCAAGTTAATTTTGGAGATTATTTCCACAAGTCTTTTCCCATTTCCCAAGTTTTCTAGGCACTGGGTTTAGTGTTTCCCCTTCATTTTGTCATAAGCCCTTCCCTTGAGTGCATTTTCCCATTGTCTTCTTTTTTTGTTTGCTAGCGTGTTTGTTACCTACGAGAAGGCATCTAAGCCATCACCAAAGGATCACACTCGGCCTAGGCCACACCAACCCTTAACATGGATAGATTTTTTTGGGTGTCTCCTTTCGACTATCATGAGGTTTGAACCTTGGCCTCCTTATAGAATGAAACCCTCAAAATCCATTTTTTCTAGAGAGATTTGGCGTGCACTTCCCCATTGTCAACCAAGGTCTCAACGTGTAACAGATTAGTCCATTCAAGATACCAATGTATATACAACATCGTCATCATAATCAATCGCATCATACTATGAAATACAACAATGACAAGGCATCCAACACATGTATACATCATTATATCAATGACAAAGCATACAACACATATATACATGTATACATCATTATATCAACGACAAAGTATCCAACACATGTATACATCATTAATCATAATATGAATATATCAATGGCAAGAAATCCAACACATAAGGATAATCATATTAAATCATCATCAAGAGTCACCAATGTTACATAGCCATTATGAAGAGTATCAATGCTACATGTAATGTCATCCTCAATATCCAAAGTACCAATACATCAAAAGACATGTTAAATGACAAGTGTATATCATATCAACCATACCATCACAAGGGATAATCATGTTAATCATCATACTAGAATTACCAATGTTAAATTCTAATTATATCCTTAATTAAGGAGACAATAATGCTCATTACAATTTAGACAATCTCGTAGGTGTTTAGCTTTATTATACTCAACCATCCATAGAAGCAAGCACAAGGAGGATGGTGAGTCAAGGATTGACCACCATCTTCTATTAGTTAACTAAAACATCAACACTTTTATAACAATGTATTGTAAAGACATCATGCAATATAAAAAGAGACATCATCTTTTCTAACTACACAAGCTTTCTAATAACATATCAAATAAATATTACTCATCATAAATCATCAAGGGTATAATCATCAGATCACACCTGAGTCACATTACAAGTAAATATCAAGCAAGGGGATCATCCCAAAAGGAGGAGTCCAACTATCAATAACACATAATATCTAGCCAAGGGTGGATGAGGCAAACAACATCAATCCCAACATAAGGGAATCACATTCTTGATAATAATTAATGAGGGGAACTCATCAGATGTTACTAAGGTGCAATTCATTCAAAATTAATCACTAAGGAAAACTCAACTATTATCCATAAAGGGGTGATACTCATAAACAATGGTTAGCAATAATCAATGAAGAGAAAAACATCCATAATCAACAGTAGTGTCACCATCACTTGAATCAAAACCTTGCACAATAACCACCATGCACCAGGGGGTGTTATGAATGTGGCTTCCTTACTTCGGGATTTTGCCACCATATCCATTCATTATGGTGATCCAATCTATAATTTCAACCAATGCTTTACCTCCATCTTGGGTATAATCCCATGTACTTCACAACCATCTAAAAATAACTTGTTTCATTATTACATGACTGCAATGAATCCAAATGTAAAATGCATGTTGAAAAAAAAATCTACTAACACTTTGGATGCAGCCAAGGAAAGTTCCCTATAAATTTAGAAAACAATGGAGGAATTTGGTATGGCTTCCTCATCTATAGAAGAGCCCTATTTTAATGGGAGACCTAGGAATGATGTAAGTTTTAAACATGTGAAGTAAAGCAATGCATACAAATTCTTAAGCAAAACATAAATTAATTAATGGCTCATACACATAGTACACAGAGATTTACGCTGGAAACCCTTAACTGGGAGAAAACCAGCCTTCCTTGGCATCGCACCTTTCAACTCTTCATTGTATTAATTTCATCATTCACCATACAATATATACAATGTTTTAGGTATTCCGTAGCTACCAAAACCCTAATCCATTAATCCAGGATTAATTTAGAAAACCGCTAAAAATAGAAAAATCTGCTAAAATAGCAAAAACCGCCCAAAAAAAAGTATCCCATAGTTCCTTGGTTGTAGATTCTCCTGAGACAATCAACAACACCGAATATGCCAGGCAGAGTCGAATAATACTTCTTGCTCTTCTGTCCAACTTCTCCCAATCTTCTTTCGACATACCGGTAGGTGGTGTACTAGTAGTTTGTGTACTAGTAGGTTGTGTACCAGTAGACTATGTGCCAATAGATTGCATACTAGTAGGTTGTGTACCAGGATCCACAACGATCCATTTTTCTTTGTCTACAAGAAGTTCCTCCATCTTGAGCTTCCATAGCTCAAAGTTTTTACTGTTGAACTTCTCTATCTTGATTTGAGAAGAGCTCACCATTCCTCTTTCTACACTCGAATCACCACTGCAAAAGCTCCCACTAAACCCAGATTTATCACAGATCCAAGATAAACTTGATCTATCAAGATCGAGCCAAACCCTCAACAACGAAGGCGTCCCCCTGAAGCCAAAAACGAGCTCTGATACCACATGTAAGTTTTAAACATGTGAAGTAAAGCAATGCATACAGATTCTTAAGCAAAACAGAAATTAAATAATGGCCACATAATACACAGAGATTTACATTGGAAACCCTTAACCGGGAGAAAAGCAACCTTCCTTGGTGTCACACATTTCAACTCTTCATTGTATTAATTTCAACATTCACTATACAATATATACAATGTTTTAGGTATTCCGTAGCTACCAAAACCCTAATCCCTTAATCCGGGATTAATTTAGAAAACCGCTAAAAATAGCAAAATCCGCTAAAATAGAAAAAACCGCCCCCAAAAAAATTATCCCATAGTTCCTTGGCTGTACATTCTCCCGAGACATTCAACAACATCGAATATGCCAGGCAGAGTCGAATATTACTCCTTTCTCTTCTATCCAACTTCTCTCAATCTTCCTTCGACATACCAGTAGGTGGTGTACTAGTAGTTTGTGTACCAGTAGACTGTGTGCCAGTAGACTGCATACTAGTAGGTTGTGTACCAAGATCCACAATGATCCATTGTTCTTTGTCTATAAGAAGGTCCTCCATCTTGAGCTTCCATAGCTCAAAGTTTTTACCATTGAACTTCTCTATCTTGATTCTAGAAAAGCTCGCCATTCATCTTTCTACACTCGAATCACCACTGCAAAAGCTCCCACTAAACCCAGATTTATCCCAGACCCAAGATAAACTTGATCTATCAAGACCGATCCAAACCCTCAGCAACAAAGGCATCCCCCTGAAGCCAAAAACGAGCTCTAATACCACATGTAAGTTTTGAACCTCTGAAGTAAAGCAATGCATATAGATTCTTAAGCAAAACAGAAATTAAACAATGGCCACATAGTACACAGAGATTTACGTTGGAAACGCTTAACCAGGAGAAAACCAATCTTCCTTGGTGCCACACCTTTCAACTCTTCATTGTATTAATTTTACCATTCACCATACAATATATACAATGTTTTAGGTATTTCGTAGCTACCAAAACCCTAATCCCTTAATCCAGTATTAATTTAGAAAACCACTAAAAATAGCAAAATCCGCTAAAATAGAAAAAAACGCACAAAAAACAAATTTGGGGTGTTGCCCCGAACGTTGTGCATAACCAGGGGGGCAAACCTGCCCCCCCCTGGGACCCCCTAGGAAAGTGCCTGATGCACACGACACAAAGGGCGATGGGAGTTGGGATTGTTAGACGCAGTTGTCGAAGCTGAAGCGCCCACACACACACATGGAAAGAATTTAACACATACCCAACAAATGAAACAGTTTGATGTGATGGACCTTGATATGAATTTTCACCTACCCAAACTTTGAGGATAGAATAAAGGGAAAGTTTTGAACATTGAAATTATTAATGAACATGAATAATCAAATTTTGTCCTTGTATCAACAAGTCAATTACTTGCAATTTTCTACAATTGAGAGGTCAAGACCTCCTCTTCCTCCTCCTCCTCCTCCTCCTCCTAGGCATACTACTGTCGAAGTGTATTAGTGTCACTTTTTCCAATATTTTCACAATCCTAAGTACATTTACTTGTATACATGTCAGTTGGAATTGTCCAAGGTAAGGAGGACACCTTTGCCTCCAGTTAATGGCAAACTTGCCTCCATTTCTCAAAATGACCACATTAACATGCAAGAGGTTGCACCTTATATAAATAGCCCTTCCTCTTTTAGAAGCTTTGCTATATATATTAGGAAGCAAAACTCTATAACAACTCCACAAGGAGTGTATGAGGCAAAAACCAATCCTAAATATAACAATCGAAACAAAGATAACATGAGTGGTAGATCCCCTTCTCCTCCAAGGAATAGATCTTCTTGGGTTCCAAACAAGGTAAACTTATCTAATGAGCTACCTCTTCCATGTTTTACAATACTAAGACCTTACAATGTGGTTGAAGATATAGCATAGCAAAGGGGCTAGCCCATATGAGATTATCATATGCATGTATGACACTTTCTTAATTTGAAAACATCTCTCATGTCCTACAAACTCCTCCACCTCCATGATTAGAACCATGAGTGTTTCCTTCCAAAGAGGTTTCCTCTTATCCAAAGGAGGCATATGATGTCATCGATATAGACCTAGGAGTTCCTCTCTTTTATTTCTTGGTGAATAATTTTGATTGTGTGCCTCATAATTATGTCATGGGCAAGGGGGCAAGGCACAATTTCATTCCTCTTCAAGTTATGAGGATACTAGGTTTTGAGTATCCCTAGAAAAATACTTTTCTCACATAAGGTAAAATAGGGAATAATTTTTCTAGTATGCCTCTCTTTTATCTTCCATCTCTTTTAACCAAGCTCCTGATGTGAGCATGCTCATACACATTATTTCAATAGATATACGTAAAGCATATGGTATGCTTCTATGGAGAGAGTGATCAACCAAAGTCAAATAAGGGTGTTATTTCATGGAATTCCACTTCACCTTTCTTCATAAAGGTGCATAAGTTATTATTAAAAAAGAGCCTAAACATTGAGATCAACTAGTACCTTCTTCCTACAACACCAAACACTTGTCTTTCCAAAACAAGGGAATGGGTACTTATACTATATTGAAAAAACAAGATCTTTATGCCCCCCTTCCAAAGCAATATGAAATGATTTGGAGCATGTACTTCTATGGTGCCAAGTCCAAGCATGGATCTAGTGCTAAGGTCCTTTTATGTGATCCCCAAGGGAGAGCCATCCATTTCTCTTTCTGATTAGAGTTCCTTAATGCCAATAACATGGTTAAATAGGAAGCATTTGTACAAGGCCTCGTGTGTGGGTATTTGTTACTATGGTGTGTTGAAGATTTGCAACTTTGAGCAAGTCATTCTCCAAAAGAAAGTACAAAAAGACACATTTACACCATAACAAAAGCCCCAGGATGAAATTGAAGACCAAGGAAGAGAAGTCAACCTCGCCAATAAAAGACAGAAAACAATAAAGCAATTTGAAGACCCAGAATAAGAAGTTGGCCCCAGACAGGTGTCCATATTAGTATAAATACATGAGTGGATAATTTCATTTGGACAGTCAGACAACTCCTTCTGTAGTGCACACAAGGTAGTTGCAGCTACAGTTTTGGTAATTTCTCTATTTGTGCGTTTCTGGTATCTTGATGAGTGTGCCACACTTGGGAAGGATATTCTTGGTTTCTCTTGGTCATTTTATTGAGGCGCTAGGTCTTGGTGATGCTAAACTTGGGTAAGATCTTCTCTGTATGGTATTTTGGCTATTGATGGTGATGTATTGGTGATATATTGGACTGCATTCTTCTATAGAAAGGTTGTTGGGTTTTTTCCCAAGGTTGGGGTTCCCAGGATAAACTCTTGTGTTCTTGTGTCTATTGTGCATGGTTAATATTTCTAGATCTTGTTATTTCCACTGCATTGTTATAGTTGAGATTTTCAGTGTATAGTTATTATATGATAACTGTTGTATGAAAGTGAATCTTGTTATTAATCATAAGGCAATAACTATCAGATCTGAGAATCATTAAACATCAACATGGTATCATAGCTAGTTGAAATATTTCCACTGCATAGTTTATGTTTGTCGTTGCACAAACCCGAACTTGTCAATCTCGTTGAGCAACTTATTAGAGGACGTTGAGTTTAATTTTTCCATAGATCAGTGTGCCCTATCCTAACACACCCACTAGTGGTCTCAGATTGCATCTTAGTGAAAGTTGAAATTTCACCTAAAACCCACTACTGCAGTTGCAACAACTTTCTTTGTGAATCTTGTTGAGCATTTATTGGGATGAATTGAGGAAAACAATTTATATAGAGCAACTCGATTTTCCCTAGTGCACCTACTACACTTCTCAGTTTGACTTTCCATCAAAGTTGAAATTTTAGGGTTTATTGACATTTTCCTAGACATTGAACTTTCTACTATCTTGATTTTGTGATTTCCTCATGTACTAATGGTGTCCAGTTTAAAATTAGAAGACAAGTTGGATGGTGTTACAAATTTCAGAGGTATGCACTTATATATGTTTCCAAGTTATATCATTTAACAGAGTATGAGGGTGTTTGCAAGGGATGTACAAGGGACCTTGTCCAAGAAACGACCCAAAGGGATCATTGGATCTAGTGAATTCAAAGGAATAACACACCCTTCCTAGTAATTAAGACTCCAGGTTTTCATATTAGGTTTGATATTTTTATATTTATGCATCTTAAATAAATATTGTAACTGGGACAACGGTATTTAGAGTTCTATTACTGCTAGGTACTACTGTTATGTCACAGAACTAAAATCCAATGTTTGGTAGTAATTAAAATATTGTTATGATCATTATGTAAATGCTCATTGTTTAGTACTAATGATGCACTTGTTTGAAAGATCAATTTAATCTTCTCTAGGAGATGTTCTTGGTTGTTTTCTTTTTCATAGGAAGGTTACCTTGTAAATTCCATGGAGGTTACCATGGAGATGTTCTTGTTTTGTTCCGGGCAGGTTACCACGAAATAATTATTGGTACCAACACTAGAGAAGTGTTGTTCTTGTTCTTTGTTTCTTATTCTTGGTCTTGATCCAAGCAGGTCACATGTGATAGCTCTAAAAGGGAGCTACAATGACCATTGCAGGAGGCAACATATTATATGGTATCTAGTTTGAGACATGGAGCAAAATATCTAGACATAGGTTTGTGTACATGACCATATACATCCATGTACCGAAGGCAAAGAGGACGAAGTTAGAACCTTATAAATAGAAGGATACTTTTGTGGGATACAAAGTGTTTCACATGGATATTGATAGTGAAGAGCAGAAGGCTCCAAAGATGACCATATAGATCCATCTAGTATAGTTGTTCACTCTTCAGATCATCAAGAAAAGTCGGTAGAGTCAATCGGGTCAGTGGATCTACCTAGAGATGTTGCAGTGACTAGGAAGAGACCAACACGGTTTCGTGATACCTTGCAGGATGCAGTATGGCATGCAACTCCATGCGATACTTTCAAGGAGAGAAAACTACCTCATAGATTCTCAAGTTACATGGAGTCACATCATTGATTCCAAACCTTCCAGTTATGAGAAGGAGCATGTGGCTCCACCAGTGGTGAGGAAGATGGCCCCACCAAGTACCAGCTCAGAGGGAGCCAGAGTTCAGAGGGAGTCAACCCTCAAGATCCAATAGGGAGGAACAACCTCCTAGGATATTTCATTGGAGATCAGACTTCAGAGGAGATAAACATATGCAGAGAGAGAAGATGGCTCCAGAGATTGTACAGACTCAGAGGGGGCATGGTACTCCAAGATCGATGGATACTTGATGAGCTTGGTTTTAACCAAGAATGATGCAAAATCAAAGTGAGACTGATCTCATAGAGAATCATTTGACTTAGAGGACGATTCATTCATTCAGAAGGAGTTCCCCCTTAGATTTAGGTGGGAGAGAGACATCCTCCATGACTGACAGACATGTGTCATGAGTTGAGGAGGCTTCGAGGAGATGTGAGATATCCTGGGAAGATACACTTGTTTCAGTAGATCTTGCTATAGTGACATAGGATGCAACCAATTAGGAGGACTGGGTATGTATTTTGTCTTAGTCACGGAGGGAGTAGCCAATGATGCAGACTGGACAACATATCCTACTTCAGTGATAGATGGAGTTGGCCCCTGAGTTCATGGTAGATGATATTGACCAGATGTACTATTGGGTTTAGAGGTGTGACAGAGATCATATGAGATCTTCCTCATTAAGGGGATACTGATGAGATTCGATATGATGGACTGCAATCCCATGACTACACCTATGATGACAAATATGAAGAATTTGAGTGATTCTATTTCAAATTCAGATTTGTTGGATCTAACGATGTACAGGTATTTGATTGGATCCTTGATGTACCTAGTTAACACCATGCCAGATACTTGCTTTTCACCTTGAGCCAGTTTATGGTAGAGTTGAGAAACTACCATTGGGTTGCAACAAAACATGTACCTGTGTGGTATAGTTGGACATGATATGTCTCAGATGATGGGGTGAAGTTGCAGAGATATACAAATTCTAACAAGGCAGGAAGTGCGGTAGACAAAAAGAGTACCAGTGGGTGTTGCATCATATTATCCATGCTCCTTGGATTAACAGGAAGAAAATTTTTGTAGCACTCAATGCAATAGAGGCAGAGTATATCGCAGCTAGTGACACGAGTCGTGAAACAATGTAGTTTCAGAGTCTTCTCAGAGAACTTCATCCGAGACATGGTGTAGATGGAGTACTCATATTCCAACACACATGAGAGAAAATATGGTTTATGACTTGAGGCACATCATTGGATGCATGGTACATGATGGTTGAGGTATAATTGGTGAGATAGAATGTTGGTTCATATATTGGTTTATTTGTATATGGTGTATGGAATTATATGGTACGGTAATGATGTACTTGGTGTCAATGTTTCATGGAAACCTACACATGAGACCTAGCTAAAGAATACACAAAAAAATCTTATCAAGAAAAGGAAGAGAGATACAATATGAAGAATGAGAATCAATGTATATTATGATTTGTTCAATGAGTGAGTGATATTCACTCATATAGGAAATGACATCCTATAATTAAGAAAAGGGAAGAAGCAGTGAGTTGCAATGAGCTTTTCTTAAGAATGCATGCATAATAGTGATGGTCTAAAATTAGAAAGTCTAAAATAGAACTAGTCAGTTAACTCCCATTGAACTAGTGTGCCGAAAATAGAAATTTCTCCAACACCCCCCCCTGAACATCACTATGGAGTAAAAAATGAGTCCCAACTACTAGGCCATATTAGGTACTCATGTACAATGCAACTAATGAACACTGAATAAAAATGAGGAAAGAGGGAAAACCACATGGGAACAACCCCCCCCCTCAAAAGACAATGCATCAAAAGAAGAAAAGGTAGTTGCTAGGAAACTATGTTCTTCATTGCAAGATGATTCCGCAAAGTCTGAAACTTCTACTCACTGGAAGTCTTTGTGAAGATGTAGAAATATTTATGGATCTGATGAAGTCCTTTGGCAACCTATCTAGCCTTGTACCTCTTGATCCTTTGGACCCATCTGCACCTGAAAATATTCCTTTCTGGTGGAAGTGGAACCAGATGCCAAGTTTGATTCTTTAGGAGTGAGTCATACTCCTTTTGCATGGTTGCTTCCCATAGTGGATTTCCAACAACCTCACTGTAGGTATGTGGATCAGAAGATTGAACCATATAGCAATGCATGGGCATCACTAGTTTAGAAGCTGAAAGTACATGAGAAGGATCCACATGTTGAGATCAAGTCCTCCTCGAATCCAATGGATCCCCTGCAAGGTTGTTTGTTGCCTGAAGTGTGGACTGCGCCCACTTAGGGATTTTCTGAAGCTCCGATGTTGGCTCATCATTTGGTTGTACTACCTGCTCATCTACATGTACATAATCCTCTGAATTTGTGTCTTAATATGTAGCATCTGAGTGTGTGAAATCATCATCTCCGATGTCTGGAATTGATGGAAGCACAAGAGTCTCTGCATGTTGCACTGGAGGTGCATGCAAAGGAATCTCCTCAAACTAAACACTGTGCTCAATGATGAGTTAGTCTGTAGAGGGATCAATCAATATGTACCCCTTCACATCATCTAGATATCCCACAAAGATGCAAGGTGTGATCTGTGGATCTAAGGATTTCCTCTTTTTAGAAGGAATATGGGCCCATGCTCTAGATCCAAAGATGCAGAAGCGTGTGACATCTAGTTTGTCACCTGTCCAAGCCTCAAAAGGTGTCTTGTCCTCAATAGATCTGTGAGGTGCTCTGTTCTGTATGTAAGAAACACAGTTAAGTGCCTCAACTCAAATATTGGAAGGAAGTGATCTTGCATGCAACATGCAACTGGTCATCTCCTTGAGAGACATGTTCTTCATTTCAACAACTCCATTATGTTGTGGAGTGTATGGAAATGTGTGTTGCAACTAGATACCAGCTTCATGACAAAGATTCTAAACATATTTGTTGATATACTCCCCCCCATTGTCTGTACGGAGGATCTTGATTTTCTTCCCAGTTTGTGTCTCTACTAGAGCTGTGAAGTCTTTGATATGCTCAAAAACTTCAGACTTTTGTCTGAGAAAATAAACCCCCAAGTATAGCGTGAATAATCATCAATAAATGTAAGAACATACATTGCTTTGCTTATGGACGGATGTGGAAATGGACCCATGAGATCACTATGAACAATCTCCAAGGAAGATGAGGCTCTCCTTGCCTTCCCCTTTTCAAACTTCTCTTCAGGATGCTTGCGAAGGGTGCATCCTTCGCAAACCCCTTCAAAAACGTGAATGACTGGCAAGCCTTTGACCATTCCTTGTTTGGAAATTCGTTGCATGTATCTAAAGTTTAAATGACCAAATCTCTCATGCTATACTCTACTACTATCATTAGCATGTGTAAGTAGCAAAGAGGAGTCATAATCAATAAACTTAGTGAACTTATACAATCGTGATTTGTGATCTACCTCAACAACTGTAATAATGGAACTGTCATGCATGTCAAGTACAATAACTGAATTTGATGTAAATTCAACCCTTTTACCTGTTTGAGTGATCTGATAAAGTAAGAGTAGGTTTATATAAATCTTTGGAACATGTAAAACATTCTCAAAAATTACATTATGGAGTTCCACTCTTCCCTCTCTTGCAACTGCTATTGGAGTATCATCCCCCATGAGAATGTGAGGTCCAGAGCATGAACTCAAAGAAGTAAAAACTTCCTCTTTAGTTTCCATATGATGGGATGCGCCAGAATCTATAATCCATGAATCAGATGAGGAATTAATTGCAACAAGAGCATGTTGATTACCTTTCTTAGGTGCATGGTCTTCTTCCTTCTTCTTCTTGGATCCTTCAGGAAAGAAGTCTCCAAGGTTATTCTTATGAAGTAACTGTGTCATAAGATCGATCTACTTCTTTGTGCACGTGGATTCTTCATGATTTGGTTTATTTCAATATGTGCACTTCTTTCCCTTCTTCTTCTTCCATTTGGATTTTGAAGAATCTTTGGAACCTGAAGAATACTTGAATGGTTTGGAATATCCCTCATTCTTTGACTCTGGATGTAATAGCTCCTTTCATTTCTACTTTCATTTCTAATTGGATGACCCTTTTCCATCATGCATGGTGAGCGCATGTGATTTGGGATCTTTCATGAGGCCCATATGTATGAGTTTTGTCTGCTCTTGTATGAGAGACTCAGTGAACTGAGCCATCGCAGGCATTTTCCAATTTGCTCCCAAAAGACATATGCCAGAATGGAAATTGGAGACATATACAGTGTATTTTGATCCTAGCTTGGACAATATTGTTAAAATAAGTTGTTTCTATTGTTTATACTTGTCAATACCACATTCACCCAAGCTCAATATCAAAGACTTAAATTTAGTAAATAAATCCTGTATATTTTAAAAACTTTTAGGGTCTAAGGTATTCAACTCTACCTCAAGCATATGAACTTGCATCTCATCCTGCTTTCCAAAGAGTCCTTCCAAGGTGGTCCAGATATCATTTGGAGTCTTTCATGTGGTAACATGAAACCATAAATCAATGGATATTAACTCAAGAAGTAGTCATGTGGTCTCATCGTTATGGTCTTCTCAAGCGCTGATGTAGGTTCTGTTTCTATCGCCATCGTCAAATTATACAATCCTTTTCTTTTGAGTTGGAATGCGGCCTTTGGCTTCCATTCAAAATAGTTGTACGGTGTGAGTATTATCAATAGACTTGATTGAATAAATTGTATCGCCTCCATCCCTGCTATTGATTCTGAAAAGATGTTGAAAACCCAGATCGTGGATTCTGAGATATGCAAGACAGTTCTATGACAGCTATAGATATGATAAAACAACTATATCTCCTAAAATATGGTGTGGGTTTTGTAGAGTTTTGGTGAGCATGAGCATCCCTATGTTGTGCGCCTGTGGTCAAAATTTCAACCCGACCCAGATCGCGGATTTCGAGATATGGCTATTTTACTGCAGAAAACCATTTTTTTGGAGGGTAGATGAATCGTTGCACCCTAAATAAGAATACAGTGCGATGATGCTGAATTGTCGCACCCTAGAGAAGGATAAAGTGCGACGATTGTGAAAAAATGAATTGTCACACCCCGGGTGAAGAGTACAGTGCGACGACGTCGCACCTTAAATTGTGTATAGGCTGTGACAATTCCCAAGGAAATTTTTTCTCTCAAGTGTGAGTTAGATCGTCACACCCTTTGATAGGAATAGGTTGCAATGATTCCAACCATCGCACTCTTTGATAAGGATAGGCTCCAACAATTTTGGAAACTAGGTTTACTTAATCCTCTTTCGCTCTTCTCTGGCTTATCTCGGTTGCTCCAAGCAGCTCGACTCGGATACCATGTTAGTGTTTCATGGAAACCTGCACATGAGACCTAGCTAAAGCATACACAAACAAATCCTATCAAGAAAATGAAGAGAGATACAATATGAAGAATGAGAATCAATGTATATTATGATATATCCAATGAGTGAGTGATATTCACTCATATAGGCAATGGCATCCTATAATAGGATTGCATGCATAATAGTAATGGTCAAAGATTAGAAAGTCTAAAATAGAACTAGTCAGTTAACTCCCACTGAACTAGTGTGCCGAAAATAGAAATTTCTCCAACAACATTCTTCCACTTGTTGTCTTCTTTGTTGAAACATGAGATTCCTAAAATTTCGTACATAGACCCAGGGCAACAATTCCCATTGCCTCTCTGCACCAAGATAACTTCACAACACTCACAGACTTGGTCAATGAGTCTACTATGTTTTCCAACATGTCTACTTTCTCTAGTAGCACCTTGTTACTTTCAACCATGTCTCTTATGAAATGGTATTGTACATCAATGTGATTAGTCTTTGAACGATAAACAGGTTTCTTTTCCATAAATATTGTGCGTTGACTATCGCAACTTACGTTCATAGCTCTCTACTCAAATCCGATTCTTGAACACAACCTTTGAAGCCATACCGCTTCTTTGATTCCATGAGTGGTCGTGATCCAGGTGGATATTGGTGGCCACCCACCTATTCCAAATTCCAACTGGCTCATCTTGACAGTTTTCAGTTCAACATGTTTCTCTATAAAGGGGACATTTCTTTGTAATTGTGGGTTCTGCACTTACGGGGTTGTCCCGAATCCCTCCACAGCATCCAAGTGGATATTGGTGGCCTCCCACCTATTCCAATTGGATTATTTTGGAAGTTTTCATGTCAGTACATCTTTTTGTACTTCTAGGGCCGCTTTGGGGCTCTAAATAGTGTTTTCTTGGCTTTCCACAATCAAATTATAAACAGAGTCAGAGTTTGACGACATAATGTGTAGTTCTCGAAAATACCTTTCCAACATGCTATCACACGCCTAAAACGAAGATCGTATGAAAAATTTACGACGATGGGAAGTTAATGTACTAACTTACCCCAACGGGACTCACATGACGTTTGATGCTTCATCTCCTAGGGTTAGGTTTTTGGATGTCTAGGGTTTTGACATTCATGTTTATCATAAAAAGGCCTTCAGAGCCTCATTGTAATCATCTTCTTGTGAATGAGTGTATCCATCACATCTCTTCTTAGACATAAACTTGCCACCATTCTAGTGAGTCTCGCACTCTATATTTTTACAGTCTCTGTACATTTATTTCATTAATAGAAATCATGTATTGTTGTATTTCTCTGTTTTTGGAAATTTTTATGTGTATTTCATTGTAATATTTATGCTTTCATTTCGTTCCGAAAATAATCCGGATCAGTGGTATCAAAGCAGGCTGCTCTTGATCGTTTTTTAGTGCATGTCCTCGACAATGTCTGAGTATAACAAGTTGGGCCTCGAGCTTGTCTCTCTTGACGAAAATTGCTCTCACACACCCAAGAAACACTCTATGGTGGAAAAAAAGAAAAATGACGGAGCAAAAGATTCTATTAACCTGTTGCTTGAGCAAGCTCTTGCACGACAGAGGGACGAAATGATGGAGAATTTTTCCCACATCCTTCAATGTCTGTCGATAGCAACATACACATCTTCATCAAGCAACCACTTTGGAGAAACCTCTCCCTTCAAGGTACAAATTAATTTTGATAATCCCATATTTGAAGGTCAGATAGATGCGCATGCCTTAGAAAAATGATTAAATCTGCTAGAAGGTTATGTCTCTGTTCACAATTTTTTCGACGGGGAAAATATCACCTTCACACTCCTCAAGGCTCTCCCCCATGTCAAACATTGGTGGGAAACTTACTGGGAGCAAAGTTCCACAGAGGAATATGGAATATAGGGGTCGAGCCCACTTGGGATTTTTTTGTGGATGTGGTCAAGGAACAATACTACCTTGTTTGTAACTATGAAGACCAATACATGAGATGGACCGCACTGTGGTAAGAGAAGAGCCAAATAGTGTCGGAGTTCACAAATACTTTCCATACCTTGTGCACCAAACTGGGTATCAAAGATTCCAAGCGACATCTAGTTCTAAAATACCGCGGGGCTCCGCATAGGTACATCCAAACCGAAATGGATTTCCTAAACATCTCATCATTCGGAGCTGCCTATTGATATGTTGTCAAAATCGAGCAGAAATTTAAGCACCAGAACAAATGGGAGTTTGGGTCTACAAATCTGCAACAACCAAAGCATGGTAAAGATGACCCTAACCAACAACCTCCCGACAACCAGTCCAAGACATAGGAAAAGAAGGGTAAAGTAAAGACAAAGAATGACACTGGGAAGTGGTGTGACTTCCACAAAATCCCCTCGCACAACAATGATGAATGTCGCTTGAAACAGTCATTGGTGGTCGATTTCAAAGACAATGAGCCGAACCCTAATTTGAAATCTGATCCAGAAAATATTGAAAATAGGCATATCATCGATGCAGACCCCACTGCTAACTTCGTGACTGCAACAAGTCAACCAGAAGATCTTGAAGAGGGGGAGTGCCTCTTCCATTCACAGATGTGGGTGAAGGGGACCCCGTTGCATTTCATTGTTGATAGTGGCAGCCGGAAAAATCTCATGTCACTTGAGGTCTTCAAACAGTTGGGGTTGTCAACAACACCACACCTGCAACCATACAACATCAGGTGGCTTCACCAAGGACGAGATCTTTGTGTCATCAAGCAGTGTCTCCTATCCTTATGGAATCCAACCCTTCAAGGATGAGGTAGTGTGTGATGTTTCCCCTCTTGATGTCTATGATGTTGTTTTGGGCCAACCATATATGTGGAAATGTCATGATGTTTATGAGTCTCAACCCTGTAGTTTCATTATTACTCTGGGGGGTCATCTCTACAGGATACCGGAGGTAGTTTCGACTATTGTTCCACCAAAACAGTGTCACAAGGTAATCTCTCATACTGCAAAATTCATCCTCTTCACAGTCTGTTCAAAGGATGCACATAAGGTCACTACAACCACTGCAGCCTCAACACCTTCTATCCAATAGAGGCAAATTGCAGAAGATAAAGAAGATATTGTTTCTTCACCTACAGTGGTGCCTACACAATACCTCATCAATCCCAAAGACAATAGGTTGGTGGAACATATTCAACCCCGCCAACAACAAGTTCGTGAGAGCCTTCCACAAACCAAGCAACACAACTTATCCAACAAGGAACACAACTCACCAAGATTCAGATTCAGAAAACGCTTTCCCCTCTTCCCTGAGAAATCAATGCAATGGAGACCATTACTTCCTAAGGGGGGAGGATTGATCCAGGTGGATATTGGTGGCCACCCACCTATTCCAAATTCTAGCTGGCTCATCTTGCCAATTTTCAGTTCAACATGTTTCTTTGTAATGGGGAAATTTCTTTGTAATTGTGGGTTCTACACTTACGGGGTTGTCTTGAATCCCTACACAACATCTAGGTGGATATTGGTGGCCGCCCACCTATTCCAACTTTCTTATTTTGGAATTTTTCATGTCAGTGCATCTTTCTGTACTTCTAGGGATGTTTTGGGGCTCTAAACCATGTTTTCTTGGCTTGTCACAATCAAATTGTAGACAAAGTCAAAGTTTGATGACATAATGCGTAGTTCTCGAAAATACCTTTCCAACGGGATATCACATGCCTAAAATGAAGATCGTATGAAAAAGTTACGACCCTGAGAATTTAATGTACTAACTTACTCCAATGGGGCCCACATGACTTTTGGTTCTTCGTCTTCTAGGGTTAGGTTTTTGGATGTCTAGGGTTTTGGCATTAATGTTTATCATAAAAAGGCCTTCAGAGCCTCATTGTAATCATCTTCTTGCGAATGAGCGTAGTTGTCACATCTCTTCTCAGAGATAAAGTTTCCACCATTTTAGCGAGTCTTGCACTCTGTATTTTTGCAGTCTCTGTACATTTCTTTCATTAATAGAAATCATGTATTGTTGTGTTTCTCTGTTTCTGACAATTTTTATTTATATTTCATTGTAATGTATTTGCTTTCATTTTGTTCTGAAAATAATCTGGATCATGTCTCCATGTATTCAACTTCTATTATTGACAAGGCCACGACTATCTGTTGCTTACTTATCCAACTTATTGCTCCACCGAACATATTGAAGACATATATGCTGGTCGACCTATGTCGATCCATATATCCAACCCAGTCGGTGTTGACAAAACCATGTACATCTAATTTACCACTGTCACATTTAGGTTTTCCTTGGTAGCATATAGCATAGTCCTTCGTGCCACACAAATACTTGAATACTCTCTTGACAGTTGTCCAGTGCTCCTTTCCAGGTGTCGACATGTACTGGGTAAAATCATGAAGATGGGTGTCCATTTTGTTTGTTTTATGAGAACAAAAATTATATTTTCACAAGTTCTTCAACTTCCGAAAAACAAAAGTATTTTTTTTATTTAGAATTTCACTTTACAGTAAAAATAAAACTTGTGAAGAATTTTGTTAGATTTCTATTGACTATTTTTCAATTTTTTTTTATTGAGATTTGATATGTCAATTTGGCAATTGTTTGACAGTATGCTCCTTAAAAATGAAAGGAATGATAATGAATTATGTTTTCCCCCAACAATTTATCCATTATTAAACTTTTGTTTTTGACAAATGAAATATACTGCAACAATCTACAAAGAATCTGTTTTTTGATGACAATAGTTTTGAATCTAATGGATGAATATTATAATTTCTAGAATTTTTTGAAGTTGACCAATTTGAAAAAGTTGCATATTTTAAACACATGTTCCTCCCCCATGTATGTATCTTAATTTTTACTTAAAATTAAAATCTAAAAATATCTTTTTGAAGAGAACAATTTAAGGATTTTGAATATAATTTTCCATAATTTTCCACTGTGTATTTTTAGAGATATGGATTTTTCATTTCACTGAATCATAATGTCACCTGAAAATATTATGTAGTAATTTTTTATAAAATTAAATAAAATTAGATAAAAACAATGAAAATGAAAAAACATTATATCCAATGAAAGTAGATTCAATTTTAAAAATGACGGTATCAATTCCGAAACTAAATTTTGAATATTTGTAGGAGTCCGCTACCTCCAAATTTCAAGTAAGCTGGAGAGAATTCATAGTTTCGTGCAAACAATCACATTTGCAGGTTTTCGGTCGAAAAGTATTTTGTTCAACCGAAACGTTTTTTAATTGAATCCATTAAAAATAAACGGATTCCTAACCTTTCAGTTGAAAAGTATTTTTTTCTCCACCGAAAGATGGGTGAGAGAATTTCGTCGGCGAGAAAAAAAATAAAGGGATGTTTCGTTTGGTTTCGATTGTCGTGAAATCATATAAATACGCTTTCGTCTGAACCATTTTTACACAATTCACTCACCCATTTCATATTTTCGCACATGTGGAGCCCCTAAGCAAAATTTTGGAGCATCGTTTTCGCTATTTGGAGGATCTTTTTCGTTGTTTTGAACACAGTTCTTGCTATTTTTTCAACTTTGTTGATGTTTTGAATGAAATTTTTTTTTTATCTTCTTGAAGTTCAAGTTTTTATTGGAGTAACAATTTATATATTGAAGGCTTTCTTGAACATTATTTTCAAGGTGAAGGCTTTCATCAGAAATTCCTTATTATATCAAAGGGATTTTTTTTTAGAGTAAGTTTTTTTAAACATTTCCTATCAAATTCTTGATATTGTTTTTGAATGATTTTTGTCACAATGAAGTTTTTCTAAAACTATGTTTTTCAAAGATAAAAAGTTTTTTTAAATTTTCTTTAAAATAATTTTTTTATGCAAAATTTCTTTTAAAAACAATTTTGTTTATTGAGCACTTTTTTTCCAATATTTTTACAATATGATTATAAAATCCATTTTTTTATTTATTTAAAAAAAAATGTTTTTGAGATATAATATTTGAGGTTTGAAATTTTATTTCGTGTTATAAAATGTTGAATTTTTAAAAAACTTTTACAGATAACTATACTCATGGGAAACATAAGTGGGCACAAGAGAAAATTTGATCGCACTTGAGATGAAACTCGCCATAACGAACAAATGAAAGAGATTTATTGGAGAAAGAAATGAGAACGTGAAAATTTTGAAGAAAGAAACGATGATGGTGTAAATAGAGATTTTCAATAAGAAGAAGTCCAACCAGGTGTACCTACATATTTTCTAGATTAAAAATATAGGATTCTAATTCGAATTATTTTTTAATATAATTGATTGTAATTTGGATTTGATATTTTTCAAAATATAGAAATAGATTTACCTCATAACGTCGAAGAAGTCGTTGAAACTGAAATTGAAGCAGAAGTCGAATCACCTACAAGTATGTACATAAATTTAGATAATACATGATGAACACTTGTATAGTTTCGTGAATTTATGTTCGGGTTTTGTTTTTTAATATAAACTTTAAATTGAAATATGTAGGATAATCTATCAACATTGATGATGAAATATTAGACAATGTTTATACTGGCAAATTTGGGAAGAAATAAGCTAAGTATTATATAAGATATCATGTTAATAATATGTATAATACTTTTTTCAAAGATGAATCAGTAACAATACAAGCTCAACTTTTGCTCTATCTAATAAAGTCAAGAAAGTTCAAAGAAGCTACATCATTATTGGGTATTCAAAAGTCAACAAAAGATATAAAGGTGAAATAGAATGTCTTTGAAAATATATCTAGTGCATCAAATTTTTTTGGAAAATCTCGAAAAAAGATGTCAGTGATGCATGTAGAGTGATACAAACAACAATTGTTTCATCCAACAATATTAAAGATCATTTGACACTACACATAGCAAAATCGATGGGAACCTCAAGAAAAAAATTGTACAAACATAGAAAATTTCAATTGCAAATAGATGCAAATGATGAAATTACTTGTTGGACAGTTATTTCTAGACAACCCTTCGAAGATAGACTTGCAAAATATGTTAAAGAATCGGCCCGTAAATTTTGGTTGACAAAATCTTGTGTTTCACCACATACAAGGGATGTGTTGCAACTAAGAATAACATGAAAACAATATGAAGAACATCCAAAACATATATTGCCAATGACACAAATAGAATTGTTCAATAAGTTCAAAGAAGAACACAAAGAAGTTAAAATTTACATCAATACATTTGTGCAACAAAAACCATGGTTTGTTAGACCCATCATTGTTCATGACACTTGTTGTTGTCGTTATCATGTGGAATTTGATTTATATTACGACACTTTTCTTAATTTTGGTAAAACTTTCTCGGAAATTTCACCTCCTCCTTCCACATTCCATGCTTTTATATCTCAAATTCTATGTGAAAGAGAAGGTGATGAATTATTTTACCAAAAATAATGTGTTGGTTGAAAGAAATGTGATCGTTGTGTAAATCTAAGTTTGTTTCACTCAAAGTATCCTATTTATATGAATGATCAATCCTGGTCTAATATAACAATCAATTGGAAGAAATATGAATATATTAGAAACACAACTCCACATTCTTCAAATTTTATTTCCAAAAGGATTGATTTGAAAGTAGATAAAATCTGTGTGATAGATTTTTTGAAGAAGTTTGAAGAAGAAATTTATAAATACACCAAGAATTCACATAGAGATCAATGGGAAGACCTACAATTCAAACAATTCCATGAAGTGTTTCCACCAGGGACAATTTTGTCTGTAGTTGATTTTGCAGAGAAATACACATTCGCTGCACAAAAAGAAATACAGAGTGAATATTACCATTCTGATCAAGTCACTATATTTGTCCATGTTCTATATAGACATGCTCAACAGAGTGTTGATAACATAGAAAACACCAATGACGATCAACATGTTATTAAAGAATATCACTTTTATATAAGTGATAATCGGGCACATGATACACATTATGTACAACATTGTTTTAATCAATTTTATGATTCATTGAAAGAATGTGGGATTGGATTCGATCGACATTGGATATGGTCAGATAGATGTGTGGGTTAGTTAAAATCTTCATGATCATTCTATTGGTTGTGTCGTCTTCATAAGAATTCAAACACTACACATTGTTGGAATTTCTTTGAGACTGGTCATGGAAAATGAGAGCACGATAATGCAAGGGCATGTGTAAAATGAGCACTTCAAAGGTATCAGATGAACCCTCATGCCAATCAATTTGAATCCAATAATCAAGTTGTTGAATGGTGCAAACTGGTGCTAATCCATGAAAATAATCTGTCAAGGGATGTGCGCAGGTGTGTGTATATATATGTTACACATGTACACATGAGATTTTTATTCGCATGTTCAAATTTATATGATCTTCAATCATGTTCTTGATAGAGTTCAAGTTAATAAGTTCTTGTATTTAACATGTATATCGACATTTCATATGAATATTTAAATAAATTATTTTGGAAATGTGTGTAGGTTTTTTTGGTATGTTGGAAACCGAGATGTAAATAGATCAATCCCATATGAGGCCAATACAATCCCATATGAGGCCAATACAATACATGGGATGTGAAAATTGCATTCAGTTAAAAAAAAACACTATCAAAATGTGTTTGCATTTGATAGAAGAAATGAATCTTGTTTTTGTTTAGTTTTCATAGCGGACACAAAATCCATAGAGATTTGCGAAAAAAAAATGTGGAATATGTTAAATCTTGGAGACATACTGAACTTAATACAAAAGGGAAAATGCCACTTGCAAGCTTAGAGGAGATGGAATCAAATGAAACTATAGTGTCAATTGATGGCGATAGAGTTTCTAATCTTGTTAGAGAAGGTAATCTATGTTTCAATTGTTCAAACATATTTGTTAAATATTTAAACAACTTGTAGATATACTTGTACTGGATATATAAAATTTATATATAGTAGATGAGTAATGACACGTGCATGTGTGCTAATCTAACGAGAACTGTTTGTTGGAACATGTCAAATTATTTACAGGAGATGTCTTTGTCGTGGTTGCACCTGTAGATAGCACTGAAAACATGAAATATTATTTGATGCAATGCACGCAAGGAAATATGATGTTATTAGAAGATTTTGATGATAACTGTTTTATATATGAAAGATGATCTATCGTATTTAAAGGCTATTTTTTTCAAGAAACTCATCAAACCGATAATCATGTTCACTTTCAAGACTATCAATCAGATGTCATAAGTTATCAAGATAGTCATTTGGTATGTGCAACACACATAAATTTAATGAAGGTTCAATCAAGGAAAAAAACAAAAGTTAGAAAATGGAAAATGTCAAAAGTTGATCATGAATGAATAATTGAAGATGGCATACCATTACGATTTATTTAAACAAGTGACATACATTCCGATTTTGTTTTTTGCATTGAAAGTACATGTATTTATGGATATGTAGGATTCTTGAATCATCTTGTTTAGTTTAATTTTCTGGTCCATTCAAATAAGGAATTAATTTTTTGATGAATTGTAACTTATAGAGATTTATTTACAATTTTGTTCATAAAACTATATCTAAATTGGTCGATTCAAAATTATTAAATATTTGGGTACCCATATGTCCTCTGGACCACTTAAGGGATGAGATAACATGCTCTGGATTTTCTAGTCATGCCCCAAATTAGATATTGTTTGATTTTTAATACCATGTTCATTCGAGTAAGGTGATTTTTAATGAAATGTGTGTCATGTACTTCTTTACTAAACACACTTATTTATTAAACACAATTTCGCACGTATAACTAGATCTCAATTAAAATTTATGTTTGGGTACCCATATGTCCTCCAGACCATTTAAGAGATGAGATAACATGCTCTTGATTTTCTAGTCATGCCCTGAATAAATATATCTAGTACAACCAAGTGAGAAGACCAATTTTAACATTTGTATCTATCCTATATATGTACTTGATTATCTAGAGTCATAGTATATAGGTATTCCATCTGGTACACAATGTACGAGAAATGTACACACATTTTTATATATATTTGGGGCAATATCATATCTATCTCTTACCTTTACATACACTCAATTTTATAAAATTAGGTTGTTGATGTATTACTTGGAATATACTTGAACTATATGTAAATTCAATTTGCAATTTTATCTTGTATCAACAACTTGAAAAACTATAATTCTGTCCATGGTCATTTTTTGTCAAATATGAGTTGGATAAGAGATAAAACAAACGAAAAACTCATGCAAAAAGACTTTAAAATAATGGGTTATATGTCCTAAGTAATTCCAATTAGTGATATAATACAAAGAATAATAACAATATTTTATGATAAGCAAATTGGATCTAGACACAAATATTTTCCCTGCTTTCAAACAGTATAAGCAATAAAAATGATCATGACTTTGAAAGAGGAAAGGAAACATAAAATATGGTTTAATTCATCCAAAGATCTTTAAAATGCTATTGCATTGTCGATCAAATGAGTTTGTCGAAAATAATTATTTGCTCAAAATACTATTTGACATGTCCACTACCAAGATACAATTATAAAAACTAATGAGATTTGAATAGTTCTCTGTGGAGAAAAATTAAACTATGAGTTCCCAATATGAATCATTAAACACTATTAGGAACAATAGGGCTCAAATGCCTCCACACAATTCCTATGACTAGTATTCAAATGAAATTCCAAGTGTCTACTCTCATAAGCTGGGATAGGGCTCCCATAGACCTGAAATATTAGGGAAATCTCAGAGGCAAAAAAGGAGAAAAATTGGCCATTCCATAATCTGTAATGTGCTAACACATATGAAAACCAAATAGTAAAGGAAAAATTGGGGGACACAAAGGAGATGAAAGTCACAGATGATTGTTTCTTAAAAAATTAAGAGGAAACTCATTGTCAACTAACCCTTCTCTTGTGGAAGAATGTTGTTTGAATAGTCTCTTCCAATTTTGGTACATTCTCTCTATTAGACCTAACCATCCCAACTGATTCATATTCAATATATCTTGGAGATTTCCTCCAAGGCTTGGTTCACACACACTTTGATGTGATCATAGAGATTGCCCACGATGATTTCTTCCTCTGCCCTGAGTGAAAATTTTACACTCTCAATGTTATTTAAATTGGCACGTTCCATAATAATAGAGTTATACTCCACATTGTTAATGACAAAGTTAGTGAGCCATTTATGTATATTAAATTTAGAGAAACTCGTGAGACCATCAATTTTTCTACTAGGGAGATATTAGTTGCCTTCAACTTTGCTTCAAATTCTTCTTTAGTAGAAATTTTACCACCCTACGTAATGGAAGTCCACTCCAATTCTTTTATGAAATAAAATTTCATAAATAATATTTAACTTCCTCTCTCCACAAACACTTCACACATTGCAATAAATTGTTGTAATATATCAACCTTTCTACCCCAACCTCCTTTTATCTATTTCAACGTATTATTTGAGGGAAGATTCTCCTTCTCTCTTTTATGCTCATTCATGTAAGTGTGTTTCCTAATAAATGTATGAAAGCAAATGACAAAGTTGAAATGAAATGGAATTTTCATTTCAAAGTTGAAATTGATTTATGAAATTTTCTTGCTCTCTAAACACTGACATGAAATGGAATTATCCATTTATGAAACTTATTCTAGCCAACAAACACAATGAATTGACACTCTTTTTTTTAACACAACTAAAATAAATGGATATAGGAATTTCCTCCTTAAGGGAGTAATGAAATTCAATATCCATATCTACTTTCAGATTGGTTTGTATTGTACAATAGGCTTCAAATTGAACCTTGACGTCTATGTACAAATAGGGCACTCCAAACAAAAAGTTGTTTTCACCCTCGACCTTCTTAATTTATCACATAAATTGAGTTCAATTATTCATACTCTATTTTATTCGTATCATATAAATTATATATCCTTGAACTTCTCACAATGTTTTAAGAATATCCCATCTCATAGTTCCAATGCAAGTTCAATATCCATATGTTGATTTGTATTGGTACAAAAAGATTCACATTGGACCTTGATGTCTGTGTACATAAGTAAATATAAATGAGAAATCCAAGTATGGAGAATGCCTCCCTTTTTGAGAGGGAGTGTTGAATATTTGTAACTGCAGGCAAGTCATTCTCCACAAGAAAGTACAAGAAGACCCATCTACATCATTACAAAATCCCCATGAAGAAATTGAAGACTCAAGAAGAGAAGTCCGCCCCACCAGTAAAAGACAGGAAATAATAAAGTAATTTGAAGATCTAGAATAAGAAGTCAGCCCCATACGGGCACCCAGATTAGTATAAATATAGGAATGGATCATTTCATTTGGACAGTCAAGACAACTCCTTCTGTAGTGCGCACAAGGCAGTTACAACTGCAATTTTGGTAATTTCGCTATTTCTCGGTTTCTGGTATCTTGATGAGTGCACCACACTTGGGAAGGATATTATTGGTTTCTCTTGGTCATCTTATTGATTTGCTAGGTCTTGGTGATGATATCCTTGGGGAGGATATTATCTGTATATTTTGGTTATTGATGGTGATGTACTGGTAATATCTTGGACTGAATTCTTCTATAGGAAGGTTGTTGGATTTTCTCCCAAGGTTGGGTTTCCCAGGATAAACTCTTGTGTTCTTGTGTTTACTATGCATGGTTAATATTTCTAGATCTTGTTATTTCCATTGGATTGTTATAGTTGAGATTTTCAAAGTATATTTATTCTATGATAATTGTGGTATGAAAGTGAATCTTGTTATTAATCATAAGGCAATAACTATCAGATTTGAGAATCATAAAACATCAACATGGTGTACCCAAAAACCCTACTTAGGAGTTGTATAACCGAACAAACAAAAAAAAGAAAGGACAAGAAAAAGATTACACACTAGAACAATTATTCCCTATTTTACCCTATGCAAGAAAGAAGATAAAATAAAAGGCATGCATCTAATATCTAAAGCATAAGAAAATGTAAAGAATAATGATAATTTTACAATACAAATAGGGACTTACAAGTAACAACTCTATATTGATTCTTGAAGGAAACTTTTCTCCAAGGCCACCTTGAGGGAAGGTCCTCTTCCTCTTTGTGTGCTCCAACTCCAAGTTTGATGGTAGAAGTGAAATCCCAAATGGTAGAAAGAATGCGACTAGGGTGAAAAATCTCTCTGGTGGAATTTCAACAACATAGCCCTACAATGGATTTTGGATGAAATGAGTGACATCAATAGCTTTATTTGTAGTTGAAAAGATGGACTAGCTTTATTTATAGGTGAAAATATGGACCTCTCTTTAGATCTATCTTCAATGTGAACAATCTCAATACAATAATGAAGTAATGGGATAAGGATAACTAATAAGACTAGATCAAACACTAAAATTAGTAGTAATGGTTTGATAAGGTCCACAATGGGATATTATGTCATTTTTGGGAGGTGCACATGCGTTAATAGTCAGAAAAATATTAAATTTTCCATTTTAGGGTCACAACATGGATATTTAATCATTTAGTTTGTGCCCCACGAATTTGGTCAAACTTGGGGTTTGAGTTGACTCATGATGACAAGACTAAGGTCAGGGGATGATGGAAATGAGGGACGAGACTGCCAAATTATGTTTCCAGGTGAAAGTGTTCATGACAAGATAGGTGAGAAAAATTAGGTTGTTAAAATTTCCCCCCTAATGTCTGAGGTTAGGAGAAAATTGTATGGAAAAAATACATCACAAGTTTCTATCCTCCAAACCATGGGAGAAAAAAACAACAAGCAAGGAGTAGAGTGGTCAAAGAGAGAGGATGACCATGAAATGAATTTAGAGACCCACATGCAAACAACCAACTGATGGGGTAAGGTGTGTACATAATCTCAACATTAATGAGGTGGGAATACCTATGCTTGTGAAACTATCTTGATACAATATGGGATCATGCATCATGGGGCCAAATCAAAGTATATCAAAATGTCATAGTACAATACATCATAAATTAGGGAAAAAATGACCCAATCCAAAAACATAAATGTGGCTAATATCCAATCTGATTTGAATGCATAGGAAGGAACAATATCAGACACAAGGGTGTTGGATCATAACAACTAAAACCTTGCTGAACAATGAAGGGCCCAAGATTCAGAAATACAAAACTAAAATGAAGCTCATCATAGGTGGCTTAAAACAACTACTAGATGGAAAACATAGATCCATGGACTTGTGACTAATGTTGGATCACAATCACTGTCATGGCATAGAGAAGATATGAATCAAGTTGAAACATGGATTTCCAAAAGGACTCAAAAGAGTTATACATGTTCGAAATCTTTGACCAAAACTAGAATACTAGAACCATCATGGTGTATGATTCTCAATGGTGTGATAATGAGTTGGAATTGAGCACATGATAACATACTAAGTCAAGGAGAAATGATGAATCTTCTTTTCCAATATGAGGGAACCCATCAATGATGAAAATGGGGTCAAGGAATACAATTTCCTCTAGACCAAACCCCTAGAATAAATGTGTTAAGGTCAATAGGGGAAGGTCCATTGGAAGTAAAGGATAGGGGGACCATTGCACACCAACATGATATATGACACAATGATAATAAATGAGATTAAGTGTGAATGAGACAATTATGGAAAAATAGGCCAAAGAGTGATACTCTGAGGACTTCTCTTTGTTTAAAGAATAATGGAAAGGTTGATCGAGCTACAAATTTATAAGTCCAAGAATGGAAATCAACAATGGGAAAGGTTATTATGATGAAAACTTGATGGATAAATATAGGTGGTGAATAGGAAAAGAAAACTCAAATGAGTGGGACTCAATGGGGTCGATGAACAACATCAATGTGAGAGGGTGATTGCCATAGAAAGACTCCAAGGGTGACTTATCATAGGATGCATTGAACAAGGGAAACTAAGGACACTGCCAAAATAGATCAAATACATTTCAATTTTTATAATGAGCACTTTAATGGTTTCCCAAAATAATTAATAAATTGGGATAATGGTACAATAAAGAAGATAAGTTCCCTCAAGATTACCAAATGATTCAACTTAGAATAATGATGGCAATGGAAGCAACCAAGGGGTGGGAAATAATGGTAATATCCTTGAGGGTATATGAATGGTGGAAAAAAAATGCAAGTGATCTTCACAGTATGGATGAGGTGGAGGGACAATGCCATGTGATGAAGTGTAAGAAAGAATTCCAATATAAGGAAATTGTACAAGAGTCTTGGTAGACTATCTAATGAGCATGAGGCTAAACTTTGGGATGTCCCAATAAAAATGGGAAATAGTGGCATGGGCTAGGCCACTTGCCTAAATGAGGTGGGGGTTCCTACAAGCATATTCCAAGGATGTAAATCAAGGAAAATGCAATAGGAGTAGAAAGGAGATGTAATCTATATGCCAATTTAAGAAATTACACTTGAAATATTAGCAATGAACTAGTTAAAGTAGTGGCAGGAAAAATGGATCCCATAGAAAATACCTACACACACAGAAACAAGCCCATAACATAAAAGTGTGTATGAAAAAAAAATCAATGTTTCAAATTGTATGAAAAAATAAGGTTGTGGGATTAAGTTACATGCATTTGAACTTCAAGGGGGAAAAGGGGCACCCAAATGAACTTCTTTGGCACTGGCCATCCTCTAATGGCCTCTATATTTTCAGGATCAATTGTTATCCCTTTTTTTGAAATGATATGGTCCAAGTAATGAATCTTCTTTTGATAAAAATATGCACTTACTTAGATTAGCACACAATTTATGCTCTCTTAAAACTTGCAACGCCGTTCTTAAATGTTCCTTCTCTAACTTAGAGTAGATGAGTATATCATCTAGGAACACAATCATAAACTTGTCCAGGTACTACCTAAACACTCCATTCATGAGGCACATGAAAACGGTTGGGGCATTTGATATCCCAAATGGCACTACTGTGAATTCATAATGCCCATATCTTGTCTTGCTAATGTCTTCTTCCTTTATCCTCACTTGATGATAACCTAATCTTAATTCAATCTTGGAAAATATTGTTGTACCTTTCAGTTGATCAAGTGAATCATCAATACTTGGAAAAGGGTATTTTTTCTTTATCATGACCTTATTTGGCTATCCAAAATCAATACACAACCTTAAAGTTCCATATTTCTTCTTCAAAAAACGAACTAGGGCACCCTAAGGTGACACACTTGTATGCATATACCCATTCCTCAACAATTCTTCAAGTTGCTTCTGCAACTCCTTCAATATAGGTGTGCCCATTATGTATGGTGTCTTGGACACTGGGGCAGCTCCTGACACAAAATCAATAGAGAAATCAATGTCTCTCTTCGGTGGAAACCCTATGATTTCTCCAAAAACATCTTCAAAATCCATTAAAACCAGATGATATTCAATGCTTGCCACTTTATCTCTGGCTGCCTCTTCCATATGGGTTGCAAAAATATGAAAACCCTTCTTGAAAATATGACTTAGTATGCATGTTATAACAATAACTATTACATGCACATTTCATGCAGAATTAGAGGTACAAGAAAATAAACTTGGTTCTTTGATCCAGATTATTTTCGGCACAAAATGAGAGTGGAGATATAATAAAGAAATGTATAGAGATATCTTGGATATCCAATGATATAATAGAAATGTATCAGAGATGCAACCATAAACACAAAGATACAATAATACACAATTTTCTATTAATGAGAGAAAATGTACAAAGACTATAAAAATAAAGAGTGAAAGACTCGCTAGAATGGTGGCAACTTATCTCTGAGAAGAGATGTGATGGCTACTCGCATCCGTGAGAAGATGATATTTTTTTTATTTTTGCTAGGAAAATCGGCAACTTGCAGTTCTCGTACTCGCGTGACATGGGGTCGATACCCGACGGCTACCACTATAGCCCCAGGTGCATCCACGCAGCCCGCATGAATGGCGCACAGGTTAGTCGGGGTGAGAATCAAACTTGAGACCTCCTTTTACAAATTTTCTTTCATTTACACGGCACTTGCCAATTGGTCTACACCCCTGCGGGTGAAAAAAATTCAAGGACATGGGGTTGGGCTTTGATCCACTTATGTGTGCACGGGTTACGATATCATTTAATATAATATCTCTGGGTGCAACCACACATTCGACCACTACCTCAAGGTGCCCCCATGGCTTCAGGTTAGGCCCTCATGGGAATTGAACCTTGCCCAATGGTGAAAAACTCCTCACTTTCCACCATTGGATCCAACTTATTTGGGCGTGAGAAGATGATATTACAATGAGGCTCCAAAGGCCTTTTTATCATAAAGTAAATCCAAAATCCTAACCCCGAAAGATGAAAATCCAACAGTTTTGTGGACACCATTTTGGGTAGTTTGGTGTATCAACTTCTCGGGGCCATAACTTTGGCATACGATCTCTGTTTGGGGCACACGATAGCTTGTTGGAAAGGTATCATCAAGAGATTCATTTTGGGGGCTCAATCAAATCCTTCTACTATAATTGGGAACCTTGATTCTGAAAAACCTTCACTTAGTCCCTCAAAATGGCCCCGGATGTTAAAAACTGCTAAAAATAGTAAATTACCAAAATTGTCAAGAAACATTTTTGAGCTAGTTGGAAAAGGTGGGTGGCCACCGATATTCACCTAGATCAATACTCCCTCTTTAGGAAGCAATAGTCTCCATTGCATTGAGTTCCTAGGGGAGAGGGAAAAGCATTTGTTGAATCTGCATCTTGATGAGCTGCTTGCCTTGTTGGAGAAGTTGTGTTGCTTAGCTTTTTGAAGGTTTTCACAAACCTGTGGCTGGAACGGTTGGACCTTTTTAACGAGTCTGGATACATGAGATGTATGTGTGCAGAAGGAATATTTACACTTTGTTGTAGTCTTTTTGAACTGCTTATGTTGGATAGAAGGTGCTTGGGCCAAGGCTGCAGTGGTTGCAATATCCTTCTGTTCACCTTTTGAACATATTGTGAAGAAGATAAATTTTGTAGTATGGGATACTACCTTGCGACACTATTTAGGTGGGACAATAGTCAGAACCACCTCTGGTATCCTGTAGAGATAACCCCCCAGAGTAACAATGACACTATGAGGTCCAGACTCATAGATATCATGGCGCTTCCACATATATGGCCAACCCAAGAGAACATCACAGACATCCAACAGAGCGACATCACATAATACCTCATCCTTGAAGGGATGGATTCCATATGAAAATTGACACTATTGGTTGACACAGAGATCTCATCCCTGGCGAAGCCACCCGCTGTTGTATGGTTGCGGGTGTGGTGTTGTCGAAAATCCCAATTGTTTTATGACCTCGACTGAGATGATATTCTTCTGGCTTATTATCAACAATAAAATGCAGTGGGGTCCCCTTCACCTACATTTGTTAATGAAAAAGGCGCTCCCCCTCTTCATGATTTGTTGGTTCTTCTGGTTGCATTGCTGCAGTCATGACAATAGCAGTGGGGTTTGCGTCGACGATCTTCCTTTTGTCTGTATTTTCTTAATCAGATTATGAATCGGGGTTCGGCTCCTTGTCTTTGATTTCGGCCACCAATGACTGTTTTGAGTGACATTCATCAGTGTTGTGCCAGGGGATTTGTGGAAATCGCACCATTTTCCTGTGTCCTTCTTCATCTTTCCATGACCCTTCTTTTCGTGTGACTTAGATTGGTTTTCGGGAGACTGTTTGTTAGGGCCATCTTTATCATACTTTGGTTGTTGCGGAATTGCAGACCCGAACTCCCGTTTTTTCTAGTGCTTAAATTTTTGCTCGATTTTAACAGCATATCGATAAGCAACACCGAGTGATAAGATGTCCAAAAAATCCATTTCAATTTGGATGTATGTGTGTAGAGCCCCACGATATTTCAGAACCAAATGTCGTTCAGAGTCTTTGATATCCAAATTGGTGCGCAAGGTATGGAAGGTATTGGTGAACTCCATAACTGCATGGACCCTCTCTTTCCATAGTGTGGTCCATCTCATATATTGGTCCTCATAGTTTCCAACAGGGTAATACTATTCCTTTATCGCATCCAAAAAAAATCCCAAGTGGGATCGACCCCATATATTCTAGACTCTTCTGTGGAACTTTTCTCCCAACAATTTTCCCACCAATGTTTGACATGGGGGAGACCTTTAAGGAGTGTGAGGGCGATCTTTTCCCTGTCAAAAAAATGGTGAACAAAGAAATAACTTTCTAGTAGATTTAACCATTTGTCTAGGGCATCTGCATCTATCTGACCTTCAAATATGGAAATATCAAAATTAACCTGTACCTTGAAAGGAGATGTGCTTCCGAATTGGTTGTTTGATGAAGATGCACCTGTTGCTATCGACATGCATTGAAGGATGTGGAAAAAATTCTCCGTCATTTCATCCTTATGTCGCGTGAGAGATTGCCCAAGAAACATATTGATAGAATTGTTTGCTCCATAGTTTTTCTTTTCTTCCTCCATGGAGGGTTTCTTGGGCGTGCAAGAGCAATTTTCTTCAAGAGAGACAAGCTCGAGACCCAACTTGCTATACTCGGACCTCGTTAGGGACATGCACTGAAAAAAATGATCAAGAGCAACCTGCTCTGATACCACTGATCCAGATTATTTTTGGCATGAAATGAGAGAGGAGATATAATAAAGAAATGTACAAAAATATATTTGATATCCAATAATATAAAAGAAATGTATCAGAGATGCAACCATAAACACATAGATACAATAATACACAATTTTCTATTAATGAGCAAAACAGTACAAAGACTGTAAAAATACAGAGTGAAAGACTCGTTAGAATGGTGACAACTTATCTCTGAGAAGTGATGTGATGGATACTCGTATCGATGAGAAGATGATATTACAATGAGGCTCCAAAGGGATTTTTATCATAAATAAAATCCAAAACCCTAACCCTGGAAGATAAAAAGACAACAGTTTTGTGGACCCCATTTTGGGTAGTTTGGTGTATCAACTTCCCGGGGGTGTAACTTTGGTATACGATCTCCATTTGGGGCGCATGATAGCTCGTTTAAAAGGTATCGTCGAGGAGATTCATTTTGGGGGCTCAATCAGAGCCTTTGGGCATCACTAAGAACCTCGATACTGAAAAACCTTCATTTAGGCCCTCAAAATGGCCCCGAAAGTTAAAAACTGCTAAAAATAGTAAATTACCAAAAATTCCAGAAACTAGTTTTGAGCCAGTTGGAAAAGGTGGGTGGCCACAAATACCCACTTGGATTAATCCCCCTTCCTTAAGAATAAATGGTATCCATCACGTTGAATTCCAGGGGGAGATGAAAAAGCATTTGTTGAATCTGCATCTTGATGAGATGCTTGTTGTTGGCCCTTGACCAAGTTTTGAGGAAACCTTGGTCTTGTTGGCCCTCGACCAAGTTTTGAGGAAACCTTGGTCCTGTTGGCCCTTGAAAAAGTTTTGAGGAAACCTTGGTCCTGTTGGCCCTTGACCAAGTTTTGAGGAAACCTTGGTCGGGTTAGGACCACTTTTGGACTTCGACAGGTTGGTCGAAGATGGAGCGTCATGGAAGAGCTAAGATCATGGATATCACTGGTTTTGCGGGCTATATGGACCCAACAAGGGGTTCATTAGGGTTTTTGTAATGGGTTATGGGATGTCGGCCCATGGGTTTACCCATGTTTAGGCCTTTTTGTAAGGAAATGTAAAAGTATAAATAGATAAGAACGTATAGTAGAAATAGATAGAGACAAGAAGCGAAGTATTGGTAGCTAAGTACAAGTAGTTTTGGGTTGCTTAGTGCAACAAAATGTATATGTAAGGCTCTGTGCTTGATAGAGAAGTTAGATTTGTGCCTAAACCCAAATTTTGAAGGAGGATATGGTGCTCAGTGCGCAGATATAGTGTCCTATGTGAAGCTTGGCTTTGTGGCTTAGTGCATAGGAGCGGATGAATGTACGAGTTAGGAGAATAATAAAGAAGACGAAGCAGTTGGTGGACGTAGCCCCAAACTGGGGTGAACCACATAATATTGTATCTTTGGTGTGCTTTGTGCTATGTTGTGTTTGTCATTTATCTTCTTAGTTATTTTGTTATTATGTATAATGGATAGATCTCATGTTTCTTAGTTCTTTACTTGTGCTTTATGAATGAATGTTAGATCTAACTCTTTGCTATGTGCTAAGTGGTTGAAGTACTTAATCTTTATTGTTACTACGCCGATCTGTCTTGAGGTTTTTTTCTGCGATGTTAATGAAGCTAATGAGTTAATGAATATCATATTGTAGTGTTAATGGTATAATATACAAAGTGTTACTATCAAAGATCTATGTCCTATCTTGGTTACAGACACCTGAGTCTTGTAACCCCCCCTGCCTCTACCTCGGGTGAGACTTTGCCTGCTTCGCAGGTGTTGTCGAAAGGGCTGGTAGTTAGGGTTTTGTTGGTGCATTGTTGAATTGTTGAACCCTGGGTCTTCCCCTGTGCAAACACTGTCCTTGTTGGATAAGTTGCGATGCTTATCTTTTTGAAGGTTTTCGCGAACCTATGGCTGGAAGGGTTGGACCTTTTTAACTAGTCTGGCTACATGAGATGTCTGTGTAAAGAAGGAATATTTACACTTTGCTACAATGTTGTCGACCTGCTTTTGTTGGATAAAAGGTGCTTGGGCCAAGGTTGCAGTGGTTGCACTATCCTTCTGTTCACCTTTTGAATAAATTGTGAAGAAGCTGAATTTTTTAGTATGGGATACTACCTTGTGGCATTGTTTAGGTGGGACAGTAGTCAGAACCACCTCGGCTATCCTGTAGAGATGACCCCCCAGAGTAACAATGACACTACGGGGTCAAGACTCATAGATAGCATGGGGCTTCCACATATATGGCTAGCCCAAGAGAACATCACAAACATTCAGTGGGGCGACATCACATAATACCTCATCCTTGAAGGGATGGATTCCATATGACAATCGACACTACTGGTTGACACAGAGTTAAGGGTCCCTAGAGAAGCCACCTGATGTTGTATGGTTGTGGGTGTGGTGTTGTCCACATTCCCAACTATTTGATGACCTCGACTGAGATGACGTTCTTCTGGCTTCCGCTATCAACAATAAAATGCAGCAGGGTCCCCTTCACCCACATCTGTGAATTAAAAATGTGCTCCCCCTCTTCATGATCTGTTGGTTCTTTTGGTTGAATTCCTAAGGTCGCGACAATAGGAGTGGGGCCTGCATCAATGATCTGTCTTTTGTCAGTATTTTCTTAACCATATTCTGAATTAGGGTTCGGCTCCTTGTCTTTGATTTCGGCCACCAATGACTGTTTTGAGCGACATTCATCAGTGTTGTGCCGAGGGATTTTGTGGAAATTGCACCATTTTCCAGTGTCCTTCTTCACCTTTCTGTGACCCTTCTTTTCCCGTGGCTTGGACCGGTTTTTGGAGACTGTTTGTTAGGGTCATCTTTATCATACTTTGGTTGATGTGGATTTGCATACCTGAACTCCCATTTGTTCTGGTGCTTAAATTTCAGCTTGATTTTAACAACATATCGATAAGCAGCACCGAGTGATGAGATGTCTAGAAAATCCATTTTCGTTTGGATGTATTTGTGTAGAGAACCACGGTATTTCATAACCAAATGTCGTTCAGAGTCTTTGATACCCAGCTTAGTGCACAAGGTATGGAAGGTATTGGTGAACTCTGGAACTGCTTGGCCCCTCTCTTACCTTAGTGTGGTCCATCTCATATACTGGTCCTCATAGTTGCAAACAGGGTAATACTGTTCCTTTACTGCATCCACAAAAAAATACCAAGTGGGATCGACCCCATATATTCCAGACTCTTATGTGGAACTTTGCTCCAAGCAAGTTTCCAACCAATGTTTGACATGGGGGAGAGATTTAAGGAGTGCGAAGGTGATCTTTTCCCTGTCAGATTTAAAAATCTTCTAGCAAATTTAACCATTTGTCTAGGGCATCCGCATCTATCTGACCTTCAAATACAGGAATATCAAAATTAACCTATACCTTGAAAGGAGAGGTGCTTCCAAAGTGGTTGTTTGATGAATATGCACCTGTTTCTATCGACAGGCATTGAAAGATGTGGGAAAAATTCTCCATCATTTCGTCCCTCTGTCGCGTGAGAGCTTGCTCAAGCAACATATTGATAGAATCGTATGCTCCATCGGTTTTCTTTTCTTCCTCCATGGAGGGTTTATTGGGCGTGCGAGAGAGATAGTATTCAAGAGAGACAAGCTCAAGACCCAACTTTCTATACTTGAACCTCGTTGGGGACATGCACTGAAAAAATCGATCAAGAACAACCTGCTCTGATACCACTGATCCTGATTATGTTCGGCACGAAATGAGAGTGGAGATATAATAAATCAATGTACAGAGATATCTTGGATATCAAATAATATAACAGAAATGTATAAGAGATGCAACAGGAAACACAGAGATACAGTAATACACAATTTTCTATTAATGAGCGAAAATGTACAAAGACTGTAAAATACAGATAAAAGACTCGCTAGAATGGTGGCAGCTTATCTATGAGAAGAGATGTGACAGCTACTTGCATCCATGAGAAGATGATATTGCAATGAGACTCTAAAGGCCTTTTTATCATAAATAAAATCCAAAACCCTAACCCAGGAAGATGAAAAGCCAACATTTTTGTGGACCTCGTTTTGGGTAGTTTGGTGTATCAACTTCCTGGGGGCATAACTTTGGCATACAATATCCATTTGGGGTGCACGATAGCTCGTTGGAAAGGTATCGTCAAGGAGATTCATTTTGAGGGCTCAATCAAAGCCTTAGGATATCATTGGGAACCTCAATACTGAAAAACCTTCATTTGGGCCCTCAAAATGGTCGCAGAAGTTAAAAACTACTAAAAATAGTAAATTACCAAAATTGCCAGAAAACATTTTTGAGCTAGTTGGAAAAGGTGGGTGGCCACCGATATCCACCTGGATCAATCCTCCCTCCTTAGGAAGAAATTTTCTCCATTGTGTTTAGTTCCTGGGGGAGAGGGAAAAACATTTGTTGAATCTGCATCTTGATGAGCTGCTTGCTTTGTTGGAGAAGTTGCGTTGCTTAGCTTTTTGAAGGTTTTCAAGAACCTGTTGTTGAAAGGGTTGGACCTTTTTAACTAGTTTGGCTACATGAGATGTCTGTATGCAGAAGGAATCTTTATGCTTTTGCTGCAGTCTTTTCGACCTTGTTCTGTTGGATAAAAGGTACTTAGGCCAAGGCTGCAGTGGTTGCAGTATCCTTCTATTCACCTTTTGAATGGATTGTGAAGAAGCTGAATTTTGTAGTATGTGATACTACCTTGCAATACTATTTAGGTGGGACAATAGTCAGAACCGTGTCTGGTATCCTGTAGAGATGACCCCCCAGAGTAACAATGACACTATGGGATCGAGACTCATAGATAGCATGGTGCTTCCACATATTTGAATGGCCCAAGAGAACATCACAAACATCCAGTGGGGCGACATCACATAATACCTCATCCTTGAAGGGATGGATTCCATATGACAATTGGCACTGCTGGCTGACACAGAGATCTTGTCCCTGGCGAAGCCACCCGATGTTGTATGGTTGTGGGTGTGGTGTTGTCGACAATCCCAACTATTTGATGAACTCGACTGAGATGAGGTTCTTATGGCTTCTACTATCAACAATAAAATGAAGCGGGGTCCCCTTCACTCACATCTATGAATGAAAAAGGCACTCCCCCTCTTCATGATATGTTGGTTCTTCTGGTTGAATTGTTGCGGTTGTGACAATAGAAGTGGGGTCTACATCGATGATCTGTCTTTTGTCGGTATTTTCTAAATCAGATTCCAAATTAGGGTTCAACTTCTTGTCTTTGATTTCGGCCACCAATGACTATTTTGAGTGAGATTCATCAGTGTTGGGCCAGGGGATTTTATGGAAATCACACCATTTTCTGGTGTCCTTCTTCATCTTTTAGTGACCCTTCTTTTCCTATGGCTTGGACTGGTTTTCAGGAGACTATTTGTTAGGGTCGTCTTCATCATACTTTAGTTGTTGCAAATTTGCAGACCCGGACTCTCATTTGTTCTGGTGCTTAAATTTCTGCTCGATTTTAACAACATATCCATAAGCAACATCGAGTGATGGGATGTCCAAAAAATCCATTTCAAGTTGGATGTATCTGTGTATAGCCCCACGATATTTCAGAACCAAATGTCGTTTGGATTCTTTGATACCCAGCTTGGTTCGCAAGGTTTGGAAGTTATTGGTGAACTAAGGAACTTCTTGACCCCTCTCTTGTTGTAGTGTGGTCCATCTCATATACTCGTCCTCATAGTTTCCAGCATGGTAATATTGTTCATTTACTGCGTCCACAAACAAATCCCAAGTGGGATCAACCCCATATATTCCAGACTCTTCTGTGGAACTTTGATCCCATCAAGTTTTGCACCAATGTTTGACATGGGGGAGAGATTTAAGGAGTGCGAAGGTGATCTTTTCTCTGTCGGAAAAATGGTGAACATATAAATAACCTTCTAGGAGATTTAACCATTTGTCTAGGGCATCCACATCTATCTGACCTTCAAATACGGGAATATAAAAATTAACATGTACCTTGAAAGGAGAGGTGATTCCAAAGTGGTTATTTGATGAAGATGCACCTGTTTCTATCGGTAGACGTTGAAGGATGTGGGAAAAATTCTCCATCATTTCGTTTGTCTATCGCGTGAGAGCTTGCTCAAGCAACAGATCGATAGAATCGTCTGCCCCATCCTTTTTCTTTTCTTTCGCCATGGAGTGTTTCTTGGGCATGCGAGAGCAATTTTCTTCAAAAGAGACAAGCTTGAGACCCAACTTGATATACTCGGACCTCGTCGGGGACATGCACTGAAAAAAATGATCAAGAGCAGCGTGCTCTGATACCACTAATCCTGATTATTTTCGGCACGAAATGAGAGCAGAGATATAATAAAGCAATGTACAGAGATATCTTGGATATCCAATAATATAACAGAAATGTATCATATATGCAACCATAAACACAGAGATACAGTAATATACAATTTTCTATTAATGAGCGAAAATGTACAAAGACTATAAAAATACAGAGTGAAAGACTCGCTAGAATGGTGGCATCTTATCTCTGAGAAGAGACGTGATGGCTACTCGCATGCGTGAGAAGATGATATTACAATGAGGCTCCAAAGGCATTTTTATCATAAATAAAATCCAAAACCCTAACCCCAGAATATGAAAAGCCAACTATTTTGTGGACCCCGTTTTGGGTAGTTTGGTGTATCAACATCCCGGGGATGTAACTTTTGCATACGATCTTCGTTTGGGGTGCACGACAACTCGTTGGAAAGGTATCATCGAGGAGATTCATTTTGAGGGATCCATCAGAGCCTTTGACTATCATTGAGAGCCTCTATCCTGAAAACCTTCATTTAGGCCCTCAAAATGGCCCCAAAAATTAAAAACTGCTAAAAATAGTAAATTACCAAAACTGTCAGAAAACATTTTTGAGCCGGTTGGAAAAGGTGGGTGGCCACCGATATCTACCTGGATCAATCCTCCATCCTTAGGAAGAAATGGTCTCCATTGCGTTGAGTTCCCGGGGGAGAGGGAAAAGCATTTGCTGAATCTGCATCTTGATGAGTTGCTTGCCTTGTTAGAGAAGTTGCGTTGCTTAGTTTTTTGAAGGTTTTCATGAACTTGTGGTTGGAAGGGTTGGACCTTTTTAACTAGTCTAGCTACATGAGATGTCTGTGTGTAGAAGGAATATTTATGCTTTGCTGTAGTATTGTCGACCTGCTTATGTTGGATAGAAGGTGCTTGGGCCAAGGCTGTAGTGCTTGCAATATCCTTCTGTTCACCTTTTGAACAAATTGTGAAGAAGTTGAATTTTGTAGTATGGGATAATACCTTGCGACAATGTTTAAGTGGATCAGTAGTCATAACCACATTTGGTATCCTATAGAGATGACCCCCCATAGTAACAATGACACTACATGGTCGAGACTCGTAGATAGCATGGTGCTTCCACATATATGGCTAGCCCAAGAGAACATCATAGACATCCAGCGGGGTGAAATGACATAATACCTCATCCTTGAAGGGATGGATTCCGTATGAAAATCGTCACTGTTGGCTGACACGGAGATCGCATCCCTGGCAAAGCCACCCGATGTTGTATGGTTGTGGGTGTGGTGTTGTCGACAATCCCAACTGTTTGATGACCTTAGCTGAGATGAGGTTCTTCTGGCTTCTGCTATCAACAATAAAATGCAGATGGGTCCCCTTCACCCACATCCGTGAATGAAAAGGCACTCCTCATATTCATGATCTATTGGTTCCTCTAGTTGAATTACTGCGGTCGGGACAATAGCAGTGGGGTCTTCGTCAATGATCTATCTTCTGTCAGTATTTTCTGAATGAGATTCTAAATCAGGGTTCGACTCCTTGTCTTTGATTTCGACCACCAATGACTGTTTTGAGTGACATTCATCAGTTTTGTGCTAGGGGATTTTGTGGAAATTGCACCATTTTCTAGTGTCCTTCTTCATCTTTTCGTGACCCTTCTTTTCCTATGGCTTGGACTGGTTTTCGGGAGACTGTTTATTAGGGCCATATTTATCATACTTTGGTTGTTGTGGATCTATAGAACTGAACTCCCATTTGTTTTGGTGTTTAAATTTCTGTTCGATTTTAATATCATATCGATAAGCAGCACCGAGTGATGAGATGTCTAGAAAATCCATTTCAGTTTGGATGTATCTGTGTAGAGCCCCATGATATTTCAGAACCAAATGTCGTTCAAAGTCTTTGATACCCAGCTTGGTGCGCAAGGTATGGAAGGTATTGGTGAACTCCGGAACTACTTGGCCCCTCTCTTTCCGTAGTGTGGTCCATCTCATATACTGGTCCTCATAGTCGCCAACAGGGTAATACTGTTCCTTTACCGCATCCACAAAAAAATCCCAAGTGGGATCGGCCTTATATATTCCAGACTCTTTTGTGGAACTTTTCTCCCAACAAGTTTCCCACCAATGTTTGACATGGGGGAGATCTTTAAGGAGTGCGAAGGTGATATTTTCCCTGTTGGAAAAATGGTGAACAGAGAAATAACCTTCTATCATATTTAACCATTTGTCTAGGGCATCTGCATCTATCTGACCTTCAAATACGGGAATATTAAAATTAACCTGTACCTTGAAAGGAGAGGTGCTTCCAAAGTGGTTGTTTGATGAAGATACGCTTGTTGCTATTGACAAACATTGAAGGATGTGGGAAAAATTCTCATCGTTTCGTCCCTTTGTCGAGTGAGAGCTTGCTCAAACAACAGATTGATAGAATCGTTTGCTCCGTCATTTTTTATTTTCTTCAGCCATGGAGGGTTTCTTGGGCGTACGAGAGCGATTGTATTTAAGAGAGACAAGCTCGAGACCCAACTTTCTATTCTCATACCTCATCGAGGACATGCAATGAAAAAAATGATCAAGAGAAACCTGCTCTGATACCACTAATCCGGATTATTTTTGGCATGAAATGAGAGCGGAGATATAATAAAGCAATGTACAGAGATATCTTGGATATCCAATAATATAACAAAAATGTATCAGATATGAAACCATAAACAAAGAGATACAATAATACACAATTTTCTATTAATGAGCGAAAATGTACAAAGACTGTAAAAATACAGAGTGAAAGACTCGCTAGAATGGTGGCAGCTTATCTCTGAGAAGAGATGTGAAAACTACTCGCATCTGTGAGAATATGATCTTACAATGAGGCTTCAAAGGCCTTTTCTCATAAATAAAATCCAAAACCCTAACCCCGGAAGATGAAAAACCAACAATTTTGTGGACCCCGTTTTGGGTAGTTTGGTGTATCAACTTCCCGGGGACGTAACTTTGGCATATGATCTCTGTTTGGGATGCACGATAACTTGTTGGAAAGGTATCGCCAAAGAGATTAATTTTGGGGGCTCAATCCAAGCCTTCGATTAAGATTGAGAACCCCGATCCTTAAAAACCTTCATTTAGGTCCTCAAAATGGCACTAGAAGTTAAAAATTGCTAAAAATAGTAAATTACCAAAATTGTCATAAAACATTTTTGAGCCAGTTGGAAAGGGTGGGTGGTCACCGATATCCACCTAGATCATTCTTATATTAGAACTAGAGTTATAGTTTCAGAGACAAATGAAAATTCTATGGTAGAAACTCTGAGTCGAAGGGTAGATATAAATACCCGATTTAGTTGAAGAGAAAATGATGGAAATGTGGTAGAGATGGGCATTGAAAAAGGGATTGCAAGTCAAAGGTGATATAAGTCACTACATGATCCAATGGGAAGAATTCAATTGAGAGAAAGACTACTCTATATAAAGGAGGTGATGTGTATCTGGCATCGACTAGTACAAAGTCAGATTATGATGTTTGGTTGATTGAATCAGGAATGTCCTTTCATATGACACCTCATAGAGAATGGTTCTATGAATATGAGAGATATGTGTTCTTGGGGGATGACTTGAAAACCAAAATCATTGGATGGGGAAGAATTCAACTGAGACGTCAGGATGGGAGGTCTAGAACCCTTCCAGGTATGCTACATATTTCAAGTTTGGAAAGAAACCTGATATTTGTCAGCAAGATGAGTGATGTAGGTGTGCACACTCTATTTGAGAAGGATACATGCAAAATGGTCAGGGGAGTGATGGTATTAATGAAAGGAGTTAGGATTGGAACCCTATACAAGTTGTTAGGGAATGTCGACTCGACTGGATGAAACATCATTGTTGTTCCTGAAGTTGACTCAAATCGAATTAACTTGGGTTGAGTTGATACAAACCGACTCGAGTTTTATTCATCAAGTTGACCATACCATGTTATGGCACCAAATGATGGGGTATATTGGAGAAAAAATATTTCGATCTATGCACATCAAAGGTATGGTCGAAGGTTTTCCTGATTGTAATTTGGAGGTTTATTTTTGTGAACATTGCATATATGGAAAACAAAATCGAGTTAGGTTCCCATCTGGAGTGATAAGAATAAACTAGAATTGGTTCATAGTGATGTGTTTTGGATTGTAACAGTCCCTTCACTTGGTGGATCCTTGTATTATGTATCCTTCATAGATTATTTTTCCAAGAATACATGGATATATTTCCTAAGGAATAAATAAGAGGTTTTTAAGAAATTCAAAGAGTTTAAATCTCTTGTGGAAAACCATACAGATAAGAAGATCAAGGTGTTTAGAACTGACAATGGCAGAGAATTATATGGAAAGGATTTTGATCAATTCTACAAGCAGTGTGGCATAGCACGCCAAAAAACCACACCGTATACCCCACAACAAAATGGAATCATTGAGAGAATGAAAAAAATGTTGATGGACAAGGAAAGAAGCATGTTCAGTGGTGCAAGGTTTGCACAAGAATTCTATCCAGAAATAGTCGACACTGCAAAATATTTGGTAAATAGGTCTCCCTCATTGGAACTAGTCAACTCGACTCCACATGAGGTATGACTTGGTATGAATCCTTCTCTCTCACATCTCAAAGTATTTGGTTGTGATGCATTTGTGCATGTTCCCAAGGAAAAGAGGAAGCAAGCTTGACAAGAAGTCAGTCAAGTGTATTTTCATTGGGTACAAGGATGGAATGAAAGGATGTAAGTTTTAGGATTCTACATCAAGGAAAACAATGTATAGCTGAGATGTGGTTTTCAAGGAAGTCAGAGGAACTTCTGAGTCTGAAGAGGTTTAAATAGAGAAAGAACCAAAGAAGGTGAGGCTTGAACTGAGGAACAAAAAATATGATTCAAATGAGTTGATTGAATCAGATGAAGAGGTGGAACAACCAAATCTAGTTGTAAGGAGGTATGACTGAGTAAGAAAACTAGTTGAAAGATATAGTCCACCCGATTTCCATTCCACATTTTTGTTAACTACCACTAACAAAGAGCCCACGTTGGTCAAGGAAGCAGTCGAATCGTTAAAGAGTAAACTGTGGAAGGATTTCATGGTCAAATAAATGGAATCCTTGTACAAGAATGAGACATGGGATCTGGTCAAATTACCTAGTGGAAGAAAACATGTGGGTAGCAAGTGGGTGTTCAATAAAAATATGAACACAACATGTCAAGTCAAGAAATTAAAAGCTCAGCTAGTAGTGAAAGGACATGTCGACATTCAATGATCAACACTCGACCAGACATTTCTCATGCAATGGGATTATTGAGAAGATACATGTCGATACCTAGGAAAGAGCACTGGAAAACTGTCAAGAGAGTGTTTAGGTATTTGTGAGGCACAAAAGATTATGTTATATGATACCAAGGAAAACCTAAACTAGACAATGAAGTAAATGTACATGGATTTTTCAACATCTACTAGGTTGGAGATATGGATCCATGAAGGTCGACCAATGGATATGTGTTCAATATGTTCGGTGGAGCAATCAGTTTGACGAGTAAGCGACAAACACTCATAGATTTGTTAACAACAAAAGATGAATACATGGCAACCACTCATGGAAGAAAAGAAGCAGTATGGCTGCAATGGTTGTGTTTAGGTATCAGGTTTGATTAGAGAACTATGAAAATAAATTATGATAGTCAAAGTGCAATATTCCTAGAAAAAAACCCAACTTATGATTCTAAGATGAAGCATATTGATCTACAGTACCATTTCATAAGAGACATGGTGGAAAGAAACAAGGTATTTCTAGAGAAAGTAGACAAGTTGGAAAACATTGTAAACTCTTTGACCAAGTCTATGAGTGTTGTGAAGTTCTCTTGGTGTAGAGAGGTGATGGGAATTGCTTCCTTGGGTTAGTGAACATATGTTCATGTTATCCTGTATCAACAAAGAAGACAACAAGTGGGAGAATCTTGAGTTTTTATATTCTTTGTAGTGATAGAACAATCATTCGACTATCGAGTCGAGGTGGATCGATTGGGTGAAGAATCGATCGACAAGTCCAGTCAAGTCAATGGTTAATTTGAAGGTCGAAGTGATTGACCAGGCCAGTCGAAGTCGAGATAATTGATGGGAAATTCGAAAGTTCAACTGAAAATAGGCCATCAGAAGGTCATGTGGAAACCAACTGAAGATTGATTGGTAGTCGACTAATAAACTAATTGAATTCGACTATAGCAAAATCCTGAGATTCGCAGGATTTGTAGCCAATCATCTACGTGGATTTGTAACTTTTTTTGGGCACCGTGATTTAACGTTTCACATAATGTAAATCCTATAACAAGGCGCGTTGTAATTGTATTAATTTGATCAATCTTTGGATGTTCATGCTAATGTGTAGCAGAAGGTTATTGGTCATGTAGATGTAAGCCAGATTGGCTATAGGGTTTTTCTTGTGTAAAGTAAGAGAATATGATGGTGATTGTGTCTTAGGTGTATACCAAGGTTAATTATGTAACTCTTTATTATGAGTGAATAAGACAACAAGAGAGAAAGACACTCAATGAATGTTGGTTTTCTCGTTTGGGTTTCCAGGGTAAAATCTCTGGGCACTGTGTTTGTCATTTAATTTCTTGTTTAAATCTGTCTTCTCTTTTCCTACTAGGTTTAGTGTGGGTGTATGTTTCCTAACACAAGGTTGGCGCCTACTTGAGTTAGTGCCTGTGTATGGGAGGAAAAAAACTCCCATGGAACTATTTCCCCAAGTGAAACCTAAAATAGCTAAGTATTATATACTTTATTATTGATATGTTGATGTTTAATGTTGTTGTTGTATATGATAATTATGTGCTTATTTCCCGAAGATAAAATGTTGGAAGTGAGCTTTGGTCAGGAGGGAATTCTACATATTTGTATGCATATTTGAGGTTGTTACTGTTGATACTGAGAGGGGGGTGAATCAGTATCAAGTAAAATTTAAAACCTTTTTCAACTTATACTTAAACCATTCAACTATATCCAATGAGCAATGAACAATATTATAAGAGTTACACCAATACACCACAATACACCATGCACAATAT